>CBVK0102953238.1:0-29687 GCA_900067695.1 Picea abies
AT
This sequence comes from Picea abies, assembly GCA_900067695.1. Lineage (NCBI taxonomy): Eukaryota > Viridiplantae > Streptophyta > Pinopsida > Pinales > Pinaceae > Picea > Picea abies. Next base: position 3 of record CBVK0102953238.1, read on the forward strand.
GTTATATGTATTCTAAATGTTTTACCTTTAATTTTGTTTTTTTATATTTTATGGATTTCGTTTAAAAACTGGTTAGAAATTTAGTAAAATAGTTTGAATTGCAATGGTTCAACGTACATATTGTGGAGTGTACTCAAGGTTTTGGACGAAGTTGTTTATGCATTCAAAAATAAGATTTTAACAGTACAATATTGCAATTTTTCCAACAATAAGTTTGTAAAATCTATTGATAATGACAAGAAAAAAATAAAAAACAAAACGTTTACACTAAGCCATCTCGAAATAAGTGCCCAAAACACGTTGAACGAGGTGCACTTTGTTCCATTTTTATCCATTTTCATATTACCTTACACCACTGATTTGACAGCTCCCCCACCTTCATATAATCCGTATATGTTGGCTTTTGATGACATTTTAAAACAAAAGTCTTCCAAATTTATTAATATGGATTTGGTAGTTTGATGCACATCAAACGAGCAAATTGACTTATGAATGAAAGCACAAAACATGAAATAATCTTGTCGGTTAGTGGACACAAGTATTCAATTGTTGTGTTGCTGACACAATTATCATCCTCACTATGCAAAGTTTTTTGGACTTTGAAATTGTTGATTATGGTTAAATGTAACATTGTTTTGACATCAACACATATGGACATAATAAAAACATATGGACATAACAAAATAAAATGTTGTGGGAAATAAAATGAGATGTTTGGGTGCCCAAATATGGATGGACAGACTGTGTCCTTTAAAAGAAATTTGTTGAAAGTGTACACAAGTTTGGAATTCCCATGCACACCACTCAACATGTCTATACACACGGTCGTAAATCATTAACTCACTAGAGATAAATTCACTCTTCTAAATCATTAACCCACTAGAGATAAATTCAATCCTCCAATGTTGTGAACCAAACCAAAAATTACAATTGTGGTGAGTAGCGTTAGCCACTATATGGAAGATCAAACCATTTGGAATTGGTAGACAATAAAGTGATTTAAATTACATATGTTATGAGAACGGTAAATTTTGCGATAAACTTTAGTAGTAGCCATGCATGCATGTAAGAGTGTAGCTCCTAATCAAATAAATTAGGCATATTCAACTTCAGTCCGCTAACTATTTTATACGATTTGTCCAATAGTTTTTAAAACCTAATCTGAATTTCTATTCCATTTCAACATGTCAGATCCCACATGTGCTCTCTGAAACGATGAATATAATCTCATCACAATTTAGTTTATTGATTTTTTCCGGTAGCCTATAGCCAATCAACTTGTTACAATGAAAACATAATTCAAAATTATGGATGATACAGTGTTCCTAAATCTTAATTGCCCTTCACAGTTTGTGCAGATTTGTCCATTGGTACCAGTGAGAGGAGCGATATTCCCCATATTTAGCTGATGGTCTACAATTTTTTTATAAAGGTGCTCCACTTTTTTATATTACGGTCTACATTTGTTTTTATAAAGGTGCTCCACTTTTTTATATTACCTATGCCTATGCCATATCATTTTAAAATATTTTTTCTGCTCTTAGAAATCTTATTCTTTATATTGGAAACCTATATTATAAGCCCTATGAAGGTGATTCTTCTTCTCCATTTTTCTATATTTAGTAGCGCTTACTGATACTATTAACAATTTTATGTACTTGTTAACAAATAATTATCAATCATACATTGATTTACTTATTGATATTACATGTGCCTATGCCATATCATTTTAGAATCTTTTTTCTTCTCTTAAAAATATTATTCCTATATTTAGTAGAGCTTACTGATACTATTAACAATTTGTATGTACTTGTTAACAAATAATTATCATTCATACTTTGATTTAAATAATTTGTACAAATTAATTATTTCCTTTATCTTTTATGCTTGCAAATGATTTGTATATCATTATAATGCTACTTATGAAATACAATGTTTATAAAAAATAAATCTATGTTCTTTTCTTTGGCGTTCCTTTCCCCCGCTTTGGGGGTATGCTAGTATATTGCATGCATTGCTAAATTCTCCTTTTGTCCTAACACGACACCCAAACTTTTATCAAAAGCATCAGTAGAACAAGGGTTGTGATTCCTTTTTCTTTTAAAGTTTCAAAGGCCTACTAGCATGATTTTGTCCAAATGCATTCTACATCCTTAGAAAGCATAATAAAAAATGGAGAGGCCATTGTACTAAAGGTTTGGATAAATCTCCTATAATATCCAGAATGTCCGAGGAAACTTCTTACATTACGTTGTTTGTTGGAGCTGATTTTTTTTTTATAAAATCAATTTTAGCATGATCAAGTTGAATACCTTTAGCAAAAACATGATGTCCTAATACAATTCCTTTTGTCATCATTAAAAAACAGTTCTTGTTACTCAATGAAAGATGATTTTCTACACATCTCTGAAGAACCTTTTCTAATCTAGATAATTCTTCATCAAACTGATTTCCAAAAGTAGTGAAATCATCCATAAAAATTGCCACACAAATTGGTATTAAATCAGAAAAGATACTTAGAATAGCTCTTTGAAAAGTGGTTGGTGCATTTCATAACCTAAAGGGTAAAACTCTATAAGCAAAATTTCCCCAATGGCATATGAATTTTGTTTGTCCTAATCATCTAGGTGCAATCCGAATTTGGTTATATCCACTAAAACCATCTAGAAAAGAAAAATATTGTCTTCCAAAAAAGGAATCCAAAACTTGACCAATAAAGGGTAAAGGAAAGTGATCATTCCTAGTATCCTTATCGAGTTCTCTATAATCTACACAAAGGCACCATTTTCCTCCTTTATTAGGAACCAACATAAGTGGAGAAACCCACTCACTGTCGAAAATTGGATAAATAAACCCAGTTGTTAAGAGTTTTTGAAGCTCATCCTTCACTATATCTTTAAGGACAAGGTTCACTTTGCAATGTGGTTGACAAATGGGTTTAATTCCATCTTGAATATAAATATGACGCATACAAATAGATGTATCAATGCCATGAATATATATGTAATCCCAAGCAAATGCTACAGAATATTTCTGCAACAATTTCTACAACTCTTGTTGTTGAAATGGTTGTAGTTGATTGTTTATGTTTAGAGATTTTCCTAGAAAAATCTCTATGGTTTTAACCCGATGATTAACAAAGTCTTCTACAAATTATTCATCTAAATATTGGGGAGCATTATCATCAGAGGAATTTGAAACTAAATTAATAATTTCATTAATTTCCACAATTGGGTTGGAACTTGTTCCCTCTTCTTTCTATTGAATACACTCTTGGATTTTGACATTTGAAGGATAAATATTTTGCATGAATTTTGATATCAGTCTTTCATCATATGGTTTTTTCAGCATTAAGGCTCGTCTATTGTAAGAAATGGCCTAGTTATCTCAACATAATAATCACTACCATCATCTAGTGGAATCCACAGAGATTCTTCTATTTCCAAAATTAATTTTGTTGGGGATATAATGTAAGCCTTTTAATTTATTCCCCTTGAGAAATTGTCATGTTTTTGAAGCAACATTCTATATAAGCATTTGCAGTTGCTAACCATGGATGCCCCAAGATTAATGGATAACCCCCTATATTTTTTTTAGGATGCAATATTATAAAATCTTCTAGGTATTCCCAAGAATCTATTTTAACTACAATATCTTCCAGAATCCCTTCAGGTTTGACTACTAACATGTCAGCCATTTGCAAGATTGTTGGTGTTTGACGCATTAGATTCTGAAGATTCAAAATTTGCATTACTTCTACATTCATTATGTTTATGGTTGCACCTAGATCAATTATAATATTTGGAATCAGATTTTTTCCAATACAAACTTGCATAATAAGGTTTCCTGGATGAACATAGTTCGGGTTAATAGTTTGTCCTAACATGAGTTCAGACAGTTGTCCTACTACATGAATAGTTTGGGGGATCTTGTTTCTTTCTTCCTGGTTTTCTAATGCACAAATATCTAATGACCTTAATGTAAATGGGAACATCTTTTATGGCCTGTATCAAAGCAGTCTTGACACATAAATTTTTCAATTCTCCCAAAATGTCAAATGTTGGTTGAGGTTGGGTTTTAGCTCGATTTAGCCTCTTTGGAAAAGCTGGAACATTAGCCTTGTTTTCCAAGGAATGTTTGATATAACATTCAATAGGGGTAGAATAAATTGGTTGCAATTGTCCTATTTCTTCTTCAATCATTGGTTGTTCTTCACTTGCATCCTCTACCTCATGCGGTCTAGGATATTTTAACACTTTTCCTGACCATAGATGAGTGACCTCACAGTCAAGTGTAGAAACTGAATAAGATGGAAAATCTCCCACTTCATTGGGATAAACTGGTTGATTTGACTGATTTGATTGTTGTTGATTTGGTTGCCCTACCTTGTGATTAGTATTTGAATTTGGTTAGGCATGCAACTGTGACGATCTTGCTTGGGCTTAATTAGGACCTTGTATTGGGGGAAGAGGCAACATTTGTTGTTGTTGTTGTATAGGCCAACTATGATAAGGTCGAAAGGATTGTTGTTGAGTTGGCCATTGATTTCCTTGAATGGAATATGGTTGTTGACTATAATTCATTGGATAAGAGAAAGGTGGTTGTTATGACTGTTGGTTAGTTTGAAACTGTGAAAAAGGTGGTTGAGTATTTTGGAATTGTGGTATATTCCAATTTTGTGAAGGATATTGATTAGTCCATGATGGGTTAAAGTATTGATCTTGGGTTCCTCCTAGAAATTGTGGTCTTGGTCATCCAAGCCTTCATTGATTAATAAAACACACTTGTTCAACATTTTGTTCAGTATTTTGGTATATTGCCTTTAAACCAAGCAATTGTGGACAATTGTTAGTATCATGATTTTTTGAACATACATTCCAGATTTTTACTACAACAAGTGGACATTCATTACGATGATGTTTCTTAGTGCATCTAGGACAAAAAATAGCTAAGGCTTTATTATTTTCCTCTTGTTTCCTTTTTTATTGTAGAGAATCCAATTGCATAGATAACGAATTTAAAAATGTATGTCTTTGTATCCTCAATTAAATTTCCAATTTTAGCTTTAGTAACTCCAATTGTAATTTTTGATGTTGAAGTTGAAATAGTATTTTACCCTCTGACTTTCCTCATAGTTGCTCTTGATCCTCATAGTTTCTCTTGACTAATTCTTGAAAAGATCTTTTATTTCATCATAAGTGAACTGATAGGTATCCCCGACAACAATTAAATCTAAGGCTTCCATCAAATCTTCTCTTACTCCACTAAGCAACACTAATTTGAGTGATTCATCATCAAGTTTGTGGTTTGTAGCAGGTTTATAACTAAACTGAAATCTCTTAGCATAGTGTTCCAAAGTTTCATCAACCCTTTGTATCATACGAAAAATTTCATCTCTTGTTTTTCGTGCTTTATAATAATATTTATACTTTTTTGAAAAAAAATCTTCATTTCTACCTAAGTACCAATACTTCGTCCTTGCAGTACCATAAACTATCTTAAAGCAACATCCTTTAAAGTTGAAGGAAACAATCATAACTTTTGAGCATTAGTTTTGTATTCATATGTACGGTACAAAGTGGAAGAACCAAAGGATTTATGTTTTTCATTTTAGCTTATTCATCAGATTATCTAATAAGAAATGTATACTTCTCTTATTCATTTCTTGGTATACGTATTTCTTCCTCATGTCTCTCTTCTCTATCTCCCATGTTGAACAAAGTATCAAGTTCCTAGTCAATGGATTCAAGTTTTACTCGAGAGACTCTGTGAAATCCCCACAAATCAATATATGGCATGTCTTGTTCAATTTTAACCTCAGGTTCGTCTTTCAAGGTATGAAAAGTTGAAGCATAATCTTCTCTCTTACTTGATTCCCTAGAATTAGAAGTTGGAGGAGTATTAGGAAGAAACCTTCCAAACTTATCTCTCCTTGTCCTCATTCATTCTTATTGAGAGAAGTAACCTCCAGTGAATAAGTTCTTAAATCTAAATGCAAAGAAAAAGACTCTAAAAATTGGTGTTTCCCTGGCAACAGTGCCAAAAAGTGACAGGCTCAGGCAATGCTTGGAATTTACACTCCAACAATCAGAAGAACCTACTTTGAGTATCGACCAGGAAACGTAAGGCTTTTCAAAACACTATGCACTGTATATGCATTTTTAGGCTTTTAATTGCTTAGTCTTTGTTATTGCTAACTATTGTTTTTCTTTTAATTAGGGGAAAAATCACTTTTCTTATTCTTCCTAATTAATAAAAAAATCAGAAGCAAATACTAACTATACCACTTAGAAATTATACAACTACTTATAATAATTATTCTACGGAAACTTTATATAGCAAACAAAAAATTTATAGTACATAAATTTAATACAACAAACTAGACATTTATACTACATAAATTTAATGTAGCAATATGAAAATAGTGTTGTTCAAACTTATATGAATTCAATTGAACCTATTGCATTGCTAAAATTCAAGTACTTAGAATTAATTCAGAATTCCTAGTCCAACCATAACAAGAAAACTTGAAACTGAAAAGAAATTCTAATCTACACAATGCATAAAAGTAAATGCCTTAACAAAAATGAAAATAAATGACTAGAATTAAATTGCATAAATTCAAGATAAACGACATAAACAAAGCTTTGATAAGTATGAAATGAAAAAAAAAAAAATAGTACTAAATAAAGTTGCAAAAGAAAATAGGATCACCATGGTTGTAGAGTGGCCCTTGCTCTATAGTCTATTGAATGATCTGCACACTAACTCAACCAACCACCAGTAACAATTAAAACAAGATCCAACAACGATAGTTTATATTCCAAAAAGATGTATTAATAGTCAAAACCAACGATCCTCCTTAGGTTTTTTTTCTTGTTTCTTTGTACAAAAATCCCCATGAGTTCTTGAGCAATTGCTCATTTTCAGGAAATTAACTAAACACTATTTTTAACTACTTTCCTTAAAAAGAAATCACTACTCCAAGATAAGTCATAGTCTTAACAACTAACTACTTTAATTGTTTACAAAAGCCACATTTTACACCTAACTAAATGAAGGTAAATGTGTATATGTACAAGAACTCTTATGAGTAGTGCTCAGTATGTCCTATGTGGCATCCTACATAATCATCAAACACTTCTCCAACAACTCCAATGGATCTCAATAAAAGGATGAATACACATCTTTAAAAACACCCAGATGTTGAAGAGAAATTTTGCAGCACTAGACAGTTTCAATAATCGGTATTGTTGTTGATGAGAAATTATGCAGCACTATTAAATTATAATAATTGATCCTGATGAAAAACTCTCTAACACCTAACAAATGACCAAATATACAACTTCTTCCTTAATCTTGCAATCAAATAGGTTAACAACCCCAAACACATAGATCATGCATTCATGTTCTCTTCTTAGTAAAAATCATTTATTTGACATAGAAATTCAACCCAAGAATGCATGTTATTCATGAATGGTTAATGGGGTAAAAATGATTAATAATAGGTAGGAAAATTATCAGATTGTCTAATTAGAGAAGGATGATGATGGAAAGGTTGAGGGAATAAAAGAGGGTAATTATCGTGCCCATCAATGGTTACATATGGTATGAGAATACAAAATTATTTCATAAGTATGCCAACTATAGAAAGAATATAGGCTTTGTTTATAAAATTGACAAGGGATATGGTACCTAAGCTAAAAATTTCAAGGACATGACTTTTGAAGGAGTAAAGTGTTTTTCCTCCCTTGTTAAGGAAAGTCCACATGTGCTACAATAACAAAAGTTATTAGGATGTCAAACTCCTTCCCTATTTTTTTCAATGAGGAGGATAATCAGACCTTGATAAAGGAGTTCGGTAAAGAAGAATTGTATCAAACTTTGTAGAGCTTTCAAAAGGACAAAATTCATGGACCTGGTGGACTACTCATGGAATTCTTCATGGGATATTACAATTTTATAGAGGAAGATTTATGAAGAGTGGTGGAGACAACAAGAACTCGGGGGAAAATGCTAGGAGCCTTCAATACATCGTTCCTAGCATTGATTCCTAAAGAAGATAATCCTACAACCTTTAAGAAGTTAAGACCCATCTCATTATGCAATTGCATACACAAAATCATCTCAAAGGTAATTGCTAGGAGACTGAAAAGTGTTCTCTCAAATCAAATATTTGGAGAACAATTTGGGCTCTTAGAGGGAAGGCAAATTCATGAGGCAGTTGGGGTTGCCCAAGAATCCATACATTCAATAAAGGCCAAAAACCAAAGATTGATGATGATGAAAGTGGACCCACCCAAAGCTTATGACAAGGTAAGTTGGCTTTACATTATACTAATTATAATTCATTTAGGATTTTTCCATCAGTTTGTTGTCTACATAATAGTTGCATTTCCTTGATATCTTTTGTTGTATTATTAAATGGAGCAAGGAGCAAGAACCCCTTTCTTCATATCAAGGAGGGGCCTCAGACCCTTCTCTTTCTTTTAATTTGTTAAGGCTTAAGTATGCTACTTAAAGAAGCGAAAGGAAATGGTAGTATAAAAGGGATACTTATTAGAGTATCATGCAATGTAACATGTCTACTATGTGTAGATGATATACTGATCTTTTGTGAAGGAACTAGAAGGGTCATTGAGAAATTCAAGGGTATCATGGATTTATTTTGTAAATCCACTGAAATGGTTATTAATATGGAAGAACCTATTATGAGCTTATGGGGGATATCTGAGCAAGAGAAAAAACTTTATTACTTAGTTATTTCTTTGTAAAATGACCGATCTAGAACAAGGCTTGAAGTATTTGGGTTTGTTTTTGAAGCCAAATCAATACAAAAAATGTGATTGGTAGTGGTTGATAGCTAAAGTGGTGAAGAAAATAAACACCCTGTGTAATAGATGGTTGTCTAGGGGAGGTTGTTTGGTTTTGGTAAAAGTAGTTTTGGAAGCGATTCCAATGTACTAGATATTAGCTACCTAGGTCCCAAAAGGTGTTTTGGAAACCATTAGGAAACTTTACTACTTTTTTATCTGGTCTGGAGATCGAAAAATAAAGGACTCGTGTTGGCCTCTTTGAAAAATATGGCATTACCAAAAGCCATTGGAGGATGGGGTCTCAAAAATCTCTTTCTCTTTTCAAAGACTCTTGTTGCAAAAAATGTATGGAGGGTAACTCAAGGTATAGATTTGTGGGTTCAGGTAGTAAGAGCTAAGTATATATCCCCTAATACAATGGAGGATTGGATTAGAAATCCCTTCAAACAACAAAATAATGCCTCAATAATATGGAAAGTTGGTATTTATGATTTCCATCTGGTTGGCAATTGGTTGATTTGGCAAATAGGAAAAGGGGATAAATTGCAAATTGGCTTCGACCCTTGGGCAGAGAGAAAAGGAATGTGCATACTTCCCTTTTAGATGATTCATGAGTTAAGGAATCAAGGTTACTTTAATATTAGACAGGTTGAAAACTAGGCAAGGTCCATTACTTAGCACCAATAGTGGCTATCATGGGAAGAAATCGGTTTGTGGGAAAAGTATACAGAAGAATGGAAAAGATACACAAATCTTCTGATAAGCAGCAATGTTAGGCTTAAGGAAGAAGAGGATCAACTTATCTAGTCATTGAATCCATCTAGAGCATATGTTCCCATAATAGGTTACAAAGCACTAGTAGAAGAAGGAAGAAAAGACCAACATATATGGAGATGGAAAATTATATGAAAATTAAAATTCCAACTAAAAACAATATATTTATGTTGTTGAGCTTACACAACAAGGTTCCCAGATGGGATGTTATTCAAAATAGAAATTTTATAGGGCCAATATGGTGTTGTTAATGTCATCGAGCTAAAGAAGCCATATTTCATCTCATGCTGGAATGTCCATACTCCAAGGAGGTATGGAAAGAGGTGGAAAGTTTAATCGGGATTGGGAATATCTAGGAAGGAGTAAGTCTTAAAGAGGCCTTCAGATCCTGGCATAACAGAAAGGAGACTTCCAAGATCAAATTTCTTCCTCTTAACATAGTATGAAGAGTATGGCTTGCTAGAAATCAAAAGTTGTTTGAAGATAAAGAGACTCTTCCCCTCAAATATGTTGTCAAATCCTTAAATATTTTAAATGCCTACCCATAGGTGTAGGAAAAATCTATCTCTCATATGCAAGGTGAAGTGGCAATAAATAAGGATATTCCATGGGATTTTTTTATGGTGTGTCATATGGGAACCCTTCCAAGGGAGGTTTAGGGGGCATTTTATACTTATCTTCAGATCATATTATTTCCTTTAAAGTTGGAATTGGTCAAGAAACTAACAACTTCTATGAATTAACAACTTTAAATATGGTCTTGAAACTAGCACAAGAATTTCGTGTAATCCAATTACAAATTTTTGGAGACTTAAAGCTAGTTATTGCACAAATAAATTTCTCTTGGGAATTTTACATTACAACCCTTGTATGATAAAGTTTTCAATCTACTAACATCTTTCTCATATACATCTTTACTCATATTTTCAGGGACAAGAATAGTGGTGCAGATGGGATCTGAAAAGATGGAGTTGGATTGGAACAAACGTGGATTATTTTAGTAATCTAAAATGGACATACTATAGCATACAATCATGAACCATGGACATAAATTTAGCCATTATAGTTCCTACCTCAGTTTTGTATAATGATGGACATTCATAGATCCTTGGATGAATGATAAATGCATTTTTTTAATGTCATTTTGGTTCTTTTTGAAGAAGCTACTGATGTAACTAAATAGGAATAACTTCCAATTTTTTTTTGATGATGTATCAGACATAAGAATGTCATGCAAAGAGCTTAAATAACTTATGAATTCCATGGGCATCTCACGATGTATTTTTGTTATGTATATATATATATATATATCTAGAAAAATAAGGCTTCCTCCCATCCTACATTGGAGGGAAGGGAGTTATGTTATCCAATGTCCATGTCTTCTATCATATGATGCATTGTCTCCTCCTCCTCAAGATATATTTGAACCGAGTATATATATATATATATATATATATATATAGAAAAATAAGGCTTCCTCCCATCCTACATTGGAGGGAAGGGAGTTATGTTATCCAATGTCCATGTCTTCTATCATATGATGCATTGTCTCCTCCTCCTCAAGATATATTTGAACCGAGTTGGTTGCCATCCTGTGATTTGAGGCTGTAGAGTGAGAATCTTTACCAAGGTTGATGACCATGTTCCTTAACATATTACATTCAACTTCCAAGACATCTATTTTATTCTTTTGTTGAACCAGAGCATTCATAATTGTTGCATTTTTTGAAGGGCATCAATTTTCATTTTCATGAACCTTGGAGGTCATCGAGAAAAGAGGGGTTATATTGCATTGAATAGACTCTTCATGCCTTCAGAGAGCCCTTCGGATCTCTCGAGCCTCCTTTTAATCCATAATTGCTACACCCAAAACATAGGTGGCTAAAGATGGCTTGAAATTGGAACCAATATGTCTTGGGAGAGCCCTAGATCCAACACATAGAAAATACCCCCTACTCCATAGACCGAATAATAATACATATGATTCCAAAAAGTTATGGAGCCAAATTTATAAGGACCAATACATCTTGTAATAGCCCTAGGTTGTAAATGTGTATATGTACATATGATTTTTTATAGGATGGTGAGCCAATATGGTTTTTAGGCTGAAATGCCTATGTATGTATCTATGTTTTGGGTCAAAGTGCATGTGTGATATTAGGTTGGAGAGCTTGTATGCTAAAAGGCCAATGAACCTAACATTGTGAATTGTAATCACACCTGGATATATATTAATAGAATACATCACTATTGTGGATCAATTCAAACAAGAGATTATGGGGGGATAGGACTCCACGAGAGGGAAAGGGGGCTAAGGAGCATAAGGAATGGGGCTAAGTCAAGGGGGATTAAGCCAAGGAATATAATCATATATTCCTAAGTCCTAAGTCCTAATGTTATGATTTTATCCTGAGTTGTCAAGGAAGGGGGATGAGTTCCCAAGTGGTGGGGAAAGAGTTCCTTGGATTACCACTTGTTAACATGTTGACATGCATATTTTAAATTTTGGTTTTAGTGGGAAAACCATATTTATTCCATCATTCTCATATTGTATTCTTACCATTTCTTGGGGGGTGAGTTGAGGAGTCATTGTGACCAAGTTACAATGTGAACCTTGTGAATCCTAGGTGCATATGGGTGTAAAATTTTCCTTGGATTACCATGGGGAAGGTTGGATCTCTAGAGGGAGAATTGTCTGGGATAGGTTTCCCTGAGTGTGAGGCCTGAAAGGAGCTTGAAGATTCCATTATAGCAACTAGAGTTCTCGGAGCCTTAGTTCTCTTAGACTTCTTGGTCGGCCTATGCTGGAGCCTTGAAAGGGAAGTGGGACAGCCCGAGGGACTGCAGTGCAGAGAAGGGGGTACACTTCCTTGGGTTGTGCAAGCTAAAGGGAAATGAGAAGTTGTATGTTGGAACTGTTGTTGGAGTTTTGTACCTTTTCCTAGCCATTTTTGTGCATACTATTATACTATAGTTGGGTTAGGTAGCCTTTGCCTCGGTGGATTCATAGCCCCAAGGTAACCTATTTTTGAGAGTACTGGAACAAAAGAGTGTATGGCTAGGTAGAACACCCAAGTTCTGTAGCTAGTTGGTGCTCTTACAAAAATACAAGTGTTTTGTAATGTGTTTCTTATGCTGAGCAATGTGTATTTTATGTGCTTAATTATGGTATTATTGTGCATGTTTATATTTTTTAATGTTAATATGAGTTCTACATAAGTAATGCATGGAATTGTAAGTTGTTAGGACTCTGTAAGTGTTTCATATGTAGGGCATAATATTGCATATGGGTATTATAGCCCCGTTTGGCATAATTATTAATGATGTCAAAGCAGTAATGAGTTAAGTAAAAGAAATTTTGAAAATTTTGTATGTGACAAAGTGTATTACAATGACATATTCCTATAAGTGAGTATGGGGTGTGTTAGACATCCAAGCCCCAATAAAACCAAAAATTCATGTCCCAAACATTTAAAAACCATAACACCGAGTGATGAAATTTGAGTACAGACAAAATTCAGAGAACCAAAGAGATGAGTGCCAAGAGAGAATGAAATTGCCAAGAGAAAATAATGCATAGAAACCACACTTTGAGCTAGAATAGGAACATGATGGAAAACTCTAATAACCAAAACCCAGACAAGTTCCAAGAGCCTGAACAGACTCATAACAATCCACTAAAAACACCCTAATGTTGAATCCTTCAAACCAAAGTTCCAATAAACCAACCAAATACCAAGAGAAACTCTTACCAGGTAAGGTTTGAGCTAGGTGATGTTGCTCCAGAAGCCATAGTGAATTCCCATCCTACATTACTTCATTATCCCACCTCATCGACAATAAACCACAAAGAGGAATTCAAAAGATGGGAATGAGATTAATTCCAACATGCAAATGGGAGGGGAGGTATGCCCTTTCAAATCCCATTGTCATGCTTGAGGACCGATATGGTTGATGTTGAGACATGTGGTGATTAATGGTGATGATACATGGCTTCATTTCATAATGTTAGGAACTTAGGGGATTATGTGGTGAAATTTCCCCCTATTTTTTCTTAAGACCCCTTGGTTAAGTGAGGCGACTTCATTAGCTAGTGAATTGGCTTGGGAATTGAATTCTCTTAAGATGTGAAAATATGAGACCATTGTGTAGGTTGTTGGCCTCCTTGTTGATTTGAGCCATGAACGAAGAAATCTTATTGTTTGAAGAGATTGATTTCATAACCCTCGTTTTGATATTGACCCTTGAATCTCCTATGATGATCAAAGCTTGTATACTACATTATTTTTCTAGAAGGAGACCCTGAAGAAGGGAATAGGCCTCGACTTGATTGTTTGTAGATATTTATAGACCCCAGGAAAAGATTGGTTTAGGTTTTCTTTAGGGATTTAGTATGACCCCCCTACACCGGCCACCCCTATTCTACTCCATTTTTTTTTTTTGTAAGCTAGCAGACATTATATTATCTTCCAAAAAATATTAAACTTGTACAGACAATTTGTTGGCTGTTGGGTTTCCATGAGAGGAAACCAACCCAGCTCCAAATGGATTCAAAATTATGGCTTCCCCATGAGTTCCAAAAATATACCAATTTGAGCTTACAAGAACTACTATTTAAGAAAAGATAACACTAATAGAACGGTTGCATTACTAAAGACCTAAACTATGAAACTATAACTGAAATTGAACAGAAAGTCAATTTCTAGGACTGGTATGGAGGCGAAACTTGTCCACCCAGAGGAACTTCAAAGTTGCATTCTGGAAGGAGGATAGGCACATGTAAGATAATGGTGTCTTGGTCAGACAAAGTTGACATTGTTCCGAGATCTAGGCAAGCATGCATTGCCACTAGCATGGAAATCTGTTGGTACATTTGCTATATTATATACTTCATATATGTTATCTCCTGACGAGTCTCGAAGGGAAGAAGAAGGAGCTCCCTTGGCAAGTTGGAATTGTAGGAAGAGTGGCCAGGGCTTCGAGCTTCCAGTAAAGGCTATCGAGGACTAGGAGAGCGAGCATCTGAATGGACACCCTCAGGGCCTCCTCGAATTAGGCTTTGACTATTGCTCCTTATGACTTGATTTAAAAGAATTGATTGTCCTTCAAATCCTAAAGAATTTCCCACATCATCAAACCACTCAATTCTACAACCCCATTGAGTTGTGGCCTCCTTCATGTTGGGATCTCATCTCGACTCTTCAAATCTAGTTGGAGAATTTGTATCAAAATGAATCGGGGTTGAGGTGATAAGCTCCAAGTTCTTAGAATGACTATCTATCCATCGATGTGAGTCACTTCCATGATGAAGATGACCTCTGGGTTGAATATGCGACATGGTAAACTTAGTTTTATTTGTTGGACTAGTGCTTGAGGAACAAGAATGTTTGAACCTCTACCCAAAGAAACCATTGCTATGGAAATCCTAAACTTGATTACCATTGATAAAAGTGTGTGTTTCCTTGTGCCAAGGTCATTTCGCCAAGACCATGCCAAAGGTGCATAGTGATGGTGCTTATAGCCAAAGAGTGCCCAATATTAATCTCCATCGCATCACTTGTAAATCTAACCATGAATATTAAATCCTCCATCTGTTGCAATTGAATGGAATGGTAAATGTTATGACCATAGAGGTTAAAAATGGAAATTGCCACCTGGTGATTTTGAGGAGTAAGCCTACAAGTGGCCTCACCTCCTACTTCCTGTTGATTATTCATGTGTACCCACTAACACCCCATCCAGGGACGAGTCCTCTTGATGCGCCAGATCCATGCATTCCAAAAGGGTTGGATGCCCTTGGTTCTGAGCTGAAGAGCAGTCCTATTCACTATTTCCACAAATGACTCCCAAATTTGCAATCTTGTCCGCCACTTTATTGGCATCACGTCTTACATGTGAAGGAATCAAAACAATATGAGGAAGAAGAAGAGATTGAATAAATTCAAGGTTGTTGAGTAGCCGCCAACTAGGGGAAATCTTAGTCGGCATAGAACCATTAATTAATTTGGATAACATTGCCAGAATGACTTGAGAGTCTCATTCCATGATGATTTGGCGCAACTTTAGTTGATAGGTGGCTTGAATGCCTCTCGTGAGGGCCCAGATCTCAACAACGTTGTTCATGTCCTATCCTATGCTGCCAACAATAATATGCAATATGCACCCTTGGTAATTTCTGAAACTACGCCAAAGCTAGTAGGGCCAGGATTGCCTTTGGAGGCACTATCGAAGTTGAGTTTAACAAACCTTGGAGGGGGGCATTTCCATTTAAAAGTATTGTTGATACAAGGAGAGTGAATAGTAGGTTGATATGGACCAAGTGGGAGGCAAAGATCTCATTGAATAAGGACATGCCTCTCCTCATGGGCGCAATATATGTCATCTACCGACCACTTGGAAAGTCTAAAAATATCCAAGATGTTGTTCTGAATTTTAGGTCAGATATCCCTCCAAGGAAGCTAAGTGGAGTCAAATATTTTATGATTCCTTTCTTTCTAGATTTTCCATAGGATGAGACCTAGTAGAAGCTACCAGATTTTATTGAGGATGGGATTTTTAAGGACAGAGGATCTCCAACTTGCCAACGTGTCAAGGATGTCGTCTCGACGACAGTATGAGGTCTGCATTATCTGAGTTGCATGATCCCAAACTTGAGTGTTTTAATGGCATTGATTGAGCAGATGTTCTATGGTTAATTCCTCCTGGTAGAGACAAATATGGTAGACCGAAGGCCCAATGAATCCCCTCTTGCAAAGGTTGTCCCAAGTTAAGATACTACGATGGGAAACCAACCAAAGAAAGGTGCTTACCTTAGGCCAGAGTTTGGATTTCCATATATTGTTCCAAATGTTCTCCTTAGGCAACGAGCGGAAGGAGGCTTTCAGGCTGTAAGCTTCATTTATGGTGAAGGTGCCTTTTGACGCATATCCCCATCTAAGAATGTCAGGACCCTACTTGATTCTTATCCTACGCCATGCCATTTCCTCTTGCCAAGGCCCTAGATCAGTTGCCATAGGGATATTTAACTCTTCATGGGTGGTTTTTCATTCCATCCATAGGGGGTTCAAACTAATGTTTTTCCAATAAGTCGCAACCTCATTTGGTGAATATGGAGGTAAGATCGTTTGAATATTAGTCAGAAGATCCTACTAATTAAGAGGGGGAATTTGTTGCCATGCATCCAACCAGAAATAAGCACTACAACCATCTCTCGTATCCCAGAATGCATGATCTTGAATAATGAAGTGATTTTTCCAAGTAGCATTCGAGATCAGAGATCCCTCTTTCTATTCATCCCATCTGATAAGGTGTCCTTCTTCCATTATTGGTGTGTATTTTCATCTCCACATTTTGGCCCATAAAGCCTCTGGTTTTTTGAGCCACCTCCACCATATTTTGGCTCTCGTGACCTGGTTCAGCAGTTGAAGGTCCCGTAAGCCGAGACCTCCTGCATGCTTTAGCTTGTTGAACTTTTCTGAACTGACTAGAGCCCATTTCCTCCCTTCTTTTGTGCCTTGAAATAGGAATATTCTATGAATGTTCTTGATAGTTTTGATGATATATTTGGGAGCAGAAAAGATATAGATTAGAATGGCTTGCAGGACTGATTTTAAGGGGACTAAATGCCCCTCCAGAATTAAAGTGTGAAAGGTCCATGAAGAGAGTCTTTTGTCAATGGAAACTATCAAGATTTCCCAAGAATTATTTTTGAGTGCATTTTCAATGAGAGGGATGCCCAAATATTTGGATGGAAGGGAGATCCTATTGAAGCCCAGGATACGAGTAATGAAATACTAGACAAGGCGTGGAGTATTGAAAAATAAGACCTAGGATTTATCAGTATTGCTGGTCGTACCAAAGGCATCACTGAAATCTTGTAGGATCTCAAGGATATTATGAGCTTCGCAAACCATTGGGACCCCCATCATCATGGTATCATCAACAAATTGGCCATGGGATATGGGGGGTTCATTCCATGTAGGGAAATTCCTTTGAGAGAACCCTCTGCAATGACAACTTTGATGTAACAGTTGGGACCTTCCGCCATGATGACAAATAGGAAGGGGGATAGGGGATCACCTTGGCGAATTCCTCTAGAGGAGAAAAAAGTCAAGCAAGGGACGCCATTAATCAAAATAAAGAAGAAGGGGGGGGAGGTAAGATTCATAATTCAGCTAACCCACTCCTCACTGAAGCCAAAAGTGATAAGAAGGGCTTTCATGTATTGATAACTAAGCTTGTCAAAATCCTTGGATAGGTCAAGTTTAGTTTGATTATCATTCATGGGGAGCTAGATGATTTCAAGGAATGGATGTTCATGAGACAAAATGATGTTGTCCATTATTTGGCGTCCCTCTACATAACAAGATTGTTCATTTCAAATGATATGAGAAAGGAGAGGTTTAAGTCGAAGAAAAATTACCTTTGTGAGGATCTTGTAGATGATGTTGCAAAGTGTTATAGGGTGGAATTTCCTGGGATGGGACACCTTTTCTTATTTCGAAATCAGAGTGAGGAAGGTGGAATTTAGGGCTGGAAGCATTGTGCCTATGTTACAAGAGTCTTCAATAAGCTTCCATACCTCTTCCTGAACCAAGTGCCAGTTGTGATGGAAAAAATCTGTAGTGAAACCATCCGGTCCTGGGGACTTACCTGTCAGCATTTCCTTAACTACATGATCAACTTCTTCTAGAGTAATTGGTCAAAGGACTACCACATTCTAATCAACTGAGACCAGAGAGAGAATTTTCCTGGTAATTTTGGTGATGGCTTCAGATCTGTTAGGGTAGGGTTTCGAGAGAAGATCTTGATAAAATTTAACCAACTCCCATTCTATATCTTCATGAGTAGTGATGGGTTGTCCTTGCACATCCTCTAGTTTTGTGATGTAGATAATATGCCTTCTTTGAATCATAGATCTATGAAAAATATAGTATTTTCCCCCCTGATTCAACTAATGAACCCTTGATTTTTGTTTCCATAAGATCTCCTCTTGGGCATATCTGTAATGTCCCCCACCTCTTGATGAAGAGGTTTGGAGAGACTCAGTAGTCTAGTCAAACCCACTAGACTATAGTCTCATGCAGCTTGGGGAGAAGTCAGCTAAAATCAATGTTATAATTTGAAGTTGACTTGAAAAAGTAAAAAGTAACTAATTGAAGGATTAGAGCGCATGAGGTTGAGTTAGGAGTTGAACCTAAGGGTTAACTTAACTCAATGGAAGAATAGAAAACAAGTATAAAGGAAAGCCTAGGGTGCACCTCTCATTTCATCTTGGATTATTATGCATTTTGCTATTGGGCTCTTGAGCACACAGTTTTGAGGGTTTTTGAGAATACAAACCCTAGAGAACAACTCGGTGGTGAAAGATTCCACCCATCTTGTTCCAGGATTGGTCTCGGGGATGCAATACTCCACCCATACTATTCTACAACATTCACAGGTACCATCACTCATCCAGGAGAGCAGCAGGTCGTACCCTTGAGGGTTTCTAGCAAGGGGGCGCATCATTCTTTAGAGAGAAGTTCGATCCAGGTGATTGACAACGCTTTTGGACATTCTAGCACCTGGGTATTTCTTGCAGGGCCTTGATCATCAGATCTAGTGTATTTTGAGAGGGTTACTCTTGTCGGATAATTATCTAGAGCTTTGGCACGTTTGGGAGAGAAGGAGGGTGCTACTGTGATTCAGATCTACTCAGTTTGGAGGAGTTATACTTCAAATCTGACCCTGAGACTTCACCTAGTGACTTGCAGTGACCCGATCTATCTTTCTAGGGAGTTTCAAGGTATTTGGAAGCCTCTTTCTTCAAGGCCAAAATATTGAGCTTGTCAGTATTTAGGAGGGCGCAGTCTTGATTGGGGATTCAACAGTTTGGAGGAGCAGATCCTAGCATCTTGACTTGAGACTTCAGGGAGAGCTTCTACTTGCCTCGATCTATCATTCTGTGGAGTTTGGTGCTATTTGGAGGCTTCCTTCAGCTAGGCCGAAACATTGGGTCTTCTCAGCTCTTTAGGAGGATGTGCCATCAACCAGGGGGGGTTGGATTTGACCCTGGTTCTTCTTGTATTGATCTTCATTGTATATTCAGCCTTTGGAGGCTTGCAACTTCTTATTGGGAGCATTTTGTAGCAGCTCATATCTTATCTATTGGAGCTATCTGATGTTATTCCAGATCTGCATCCTTCTTGTATCAAGTTCTTGCTTATTATATCAATAAAGGTCATATCTATGTTGTTTGGTTCCATTTCTTGTGTTATCTTGCATCTCCATTGTTTATATTCAGATATAAGCTTAATAAATGAACTATAAACCCTAAGACCGAACCAAGAAGGAAACCTGCAAACAAACACACATACACAAGAAAATCAGTGGTAAGTTAGTGTTCAAAGCGAAAAAATTGGCTTGGGAACATTACAGTGGTATCAAAGCTATGATCCTCCCATCCTGTGAGGATTAGGGCATGCAGAAGTTCAGTGGAATTTATATGGGCAGAAGAAGGAAACATACAGGTGAGGCAGAGGCTGATATGGAAGTTTTAGGTGAGGACAGTGAGCCACGGGTCTTAGCAACCTTGACATAGGAACTACATAAGTCGATACTTCAGATAGAGAGTACGTTGGTCACACACTTACAGGAAAACCAAGAGGCATCACGCAGAAGTCAAATTGAGTTGAGGGAAACCTTAGAGAAGGTAAGGTCCAACTAAGATAAGATCTCATAGGTACTATTACATTTGACTCATGGAGGAAAGGGACCTGAAACTTATAATAACATAGAGACTAGTGGATCTCATGGAGGGTATAGACCTCGACAGGAGCTCATTCCCCACATTCACACTAAGGGACAGAGTCAGGGAGGAGGTGCACCACAGGGACAGACACATAGCAGGACCACCCATAGGCCCTATCTTCCTTCGTTCTTTGAGGAGCAGCCACAGCCAAGCTACCAAGACGAATTTGATGACAACTTTGATCAGTATATCAGGGAATACAACTCACTAAGCATACAAGTCTAAAGACAAATCACCTTGGATCAGTATTGTGGACTTAAATTCAGAGGAAAAACTTAAAGGCTACACCACGGGAACAAATATGAGTTAGAGCGTAGGGTTGGGAAGATGGAGATCCCCTACTTTGATGGTTTAGCCAAGATGACTGCACAGGCGTGGGTACAAAAACTAGACACTTACCTGCAGCTCAACCCTATGACAGAGATGGATGCCATCAAGTTTTCCACCATGTACTTGGAAGGAAAATCTCATGACTGGTGGTACCATGGGTTATCTACACTTGGCCACAATCAGATAGTGGCATACACAGAGTTTACATAGAGGCTCATTGACAGGTTTGACCAGGGGGATCCAGAACTCCATTGCAGGGAACTCACACAACTCAGATAGACATGATCATTGGAGGTGTATGTTGAAGAGTTTAATAGGTTAGTAGTCATGGTACAGGACATGTCATAGTCAAGACTCATGATGCTCTTCACAGAGGGTTTGATGGAACACTTAAAGGGTTTGGCTAAGGCTTTCAAGCCTACCAACTTGTAGGATGCTATATGGAGGATGAGAGATCTAGGCCCAGTAGAAAAACCTAATTTTATGCCTAGACCACCTCTAAACACTAGAGGAAGGGACCAAAGACCTCCAATGAATCCAGGAGGAAGAGACCCAAGGGGGTTTGACAGGGGAAGAGGTAGGATGGATGAGAACATAAGGAGGGAACTAAGAAGAAAGCAGTTGTGCTTTACATGCAAAGAGCCTTGGGATCCATCCCACAAGTGTATGGGTCATGGCAAGGCTCATTACATTGAGGTCACATCTAATAATGAGGAGGATGAGGATTTCAGCCACATCCAGAACATAGAAGCAGACACCACCGAAACTGCAGAAGAGGAGGCTACGGTTCACAACAATGTAACAGAGGAGAAGGCTACATTGACATCCATTAGTGGGGTACCCAAGTACAACACCTTCAGGATGAGAGAGGCATTGCAGGGGCAAAAGGTTTCGGTTCTCATTGATGGGGGTGCTTCACATAACTTCATTGATTCAACATTACTACAGAGGAGGCACATACCCACAGTTGAATTTGAAGGATTCAAGGTGGAAGTAGCAAGAGGAAGCACCGTGCCCTGTAACAAGTATATTCCAGGGATGAAGCTTACGCTGGGTAGACATGACTTAGCACAGGAATTTCATATGATGGACCTCCCTAATACAAACATTATCCTTGGAGTTTAGTGGCTTAGTACGTTGGGACCAATCACCACCAATTACAAGACTGTGGAAATGTATTTCACCGAGGAGGGTGGAAGAAAGGTAGTTCTCAGGGGCATGTCAGGGAACATAGCTAGGGTGGTCACAGCAAAGCGAATGGAGGCCATTTTCAGAAGAGAGGACATTGTATGTTATCGAGTGTAGGATTTCAGCACATATGGACAAGGAAGGGAAGATTCACTACGCAACAGAGATTCAGAGGATTATTGCCAAACATAGCAAGGTGTTTGGACCCATTCCACCTGGATTGCCACCAGACAGTGGATTTGAGCATATCATAGAGCTGGAAGAGGGGGCGAAACCAGTCATCACCACTCCCTATAGACACCCAAAGAAGTACAAGGACAAGATAGTAAAGGCCATCAAAGAAATGTTAGACATGGGTCACATTAGACCAAGTTCCAGTCCTTTTGCATCTTCAATGGTACTAGTCAAGAAGAAGGATGGAACCATGCGCATGTGCATCGATTTTAGGGCATTAAAAAAAAACTATTAAGAACAGGTATCCCATTCCAAGGATTGATGAGCTATTGGATGAGCTCCATGGGGATGTTTACTTCACCAAAATTTACTTGCCCCCTGGCTACCATCAGATCAAAATGAGGGAGAAAGACATCCCCAAACCTGCCTTCAGGTGTCACTACGACCACTATGAATTCCTAGTTATGCCATTTGGACAGACCAATGCGCCAGCCACATTTCATTCATGCATGAATCACGTCTTCAACAAGCAGTTGAGGAAGCATATTCTTGTGTTTTTTGATGACTTGTTGATCTATAGCAAGACATGGGAGGAACATCTTCAGCATATGGAACAGATTTTAACCATCATGGAGGACCAATCCTTCTATGCCAAGGAGTCCAAATGTGGATTTGGAATGACAGAGGTCCTCTACTTGGGGCACATCATTGGATTGAAGGGGGTACAGGTACACCAAGAGAAGATCCAAGCGATACTTGACTGGCCCACACCTAAGACTCTTACAGAGTTGAGGGGGTTTCTTGGCATTTGTAGTTATTATAGGAGGTTCGTCAAGGGGTTCTCACAGCTTTGTGCACCCTTGACTAATTTGACCAAGAAAGGGGCATTCAGATGGAATGCAGAGGCAAAGTCTACACTTGAAAAAATGAAAAAGTTAATGAGAACATGCCCATTTTTATCCTTACCAGATTTCAGCCAGCCCTTCATATTGGAGTGTGATGCCTCTGGAGAGGGCATTGGGGTCGTACTTATGCAAAATAGGCATCTCCTTTCTTATGAGAGCTGGAAGTTGAGGGGCCCTGAGCTTCTTTACACTATCTACGATAAATAAATGTTGGCCATCATGCATGCCTTGGCCAAATTCAGGCAATACTTGGTAGGAGCAAGATTTGTAGTGAGATCATATCACAACAGCCTTAAGTACTTCTTAGAATAGAAGGACTTGAATGAGAGGCAGCAGAAGTGGGTTAGCAAGATAAAGGCCTATTCTTTTGACATTGAATTTGCCAAGGGGAAGAATAACGTAGTGGCAGATGCATTATATAGAAGGCCATCAGTTTATGCTATGAACGATATCTCAGTTGACTGGAAGGCCCTCCTCCTAGTGGAACACTCCAAAAAACAGTTTGTTCATCAATTGATGGATGGGTAGATATAGGATGACAACTTCAGAGTCATAGATGACATCATCTACTACAAGGGCCGATTTTTTTTGGTTCTTGAATCAGCCTTCAAGGCCAAGATACTACAGGCATGCCATGATTCACCGATGGCAAGGAACCAAGGCATTGTCAAAAACTACAGGCAGGTACGGGAAAGGTTTTCATGGAAGGGTCTCAAAGAATATGTAGTGCGCCGCATCAAAGAATGCACTACTTGCTAGGAAAAAAAGATGAGCATACCCATCCAGCAGGACTCTTACAACCTTTACCCCTTCCAGAGCACAAATGGTAAATCATTTCCATGGACTTCATCACAGGATTTCCAAAGGCACAGGGGAAAGACTATATTTTCGTGGTGGTGGATAGGTTAACTAAATTTGCACACTTCTTCTCCATTGCCACAGACTTTAGTGTAGCACAAGTTGCAGATTTATCCTTCAGGGAGATCTTATGGCTACATGGGTTTCCCAAGACCATTGTCAGTGACAAGGATAGTCGATTTATGAGAACCTTTTGGCATGAGTTATTCAAGTTGGTTGGTACGGCTTTGACCCCTAGCACCAGCTACCATCCTCATACTGATGGGAAAACCGAAATAGTTAACAAGTGGGTGGAAGGATACCTCAGAAATTATGTAGCAGGACAGCAGAAGGCATGGGCTAGGTGGTTACATCTGGGGGAATACTATTACAACACCACTCATCATATGTCCATTAGTATGACTCCATTTAGGGCCTTATACAGTTATGACCCTCTCTCCTTTGTAGATATTTCCTTTGGGGATAGCAGAGCTCCTATGGTACAAGATTGGGTGTAGCAGAGTCAGGACATACTCAAGGAATTAAAGGATCATCTATAAAGGGCACAAAATCAGAAAAAGTTCCAAGCAAACAAACACAGGGTAGAGCACACTTTTGAGGTTGGTGACTTGGTCTACTTAAGGCTCCAACCATACAGACAGGCTTCTATTAAAAGAAGTGGAGCGGAAAAACTCCAACCCCGATTCTTTTCACCCTACAGGATCAAAAGGAAGGTAGGGACTGTGTCTTATGAACTGAAGCTTCCACAGAGCAGCAGGATACACAACGCCTTCCATGTGTCATGCTTGAAGAGGGCCATTGGCCAACACATCACCCCACTTGAGGTACTGCCCCCCTTAGATGAAGAGGGGAAATTGGTACTAAAGTCGGAAGAGATACTAGAGGTTCAGGAGAAGAAAATTAGGAGGAGGAGCATCAAGGAATACTTAGTCAAATGGAAGGACTTGCCTATTGAGGATGCTATGTGGGAGAGTGAACAGGTGTTGCAGAAGACAGGCTCATAATTGCTTGTGGACAAGCAATTTCTAGTAGGGGAGACTGTAATGTCCCCCACCTCTTGATGAAGAGGTTTGGAGAGACTCGGTAGTTTAGTCATCCCCACTAGACTATAGTCTCATGCAGCTTGGGGAGAAGTCAGCTAAACTCAATGTTATAATTTGAAGTTGACTTGAAAAAGTAAAAAGTAACTCACTGAAGGATTAGAGTGCTTGAGGTTGAGTTAGGAGTTGAACCCAAGAGTTAACTTAACTCAATAGAAGAATAGAAAACAGGTATAAAGGAAATCTGAGGGCGCACCTCTCATTTCATCTTGGATTATTATGCATTTTGCTATTGGGCTCTTGAGCACACAGTTTTGAGGGTTTTTGAGAATACAAACCCTAGAGAACAACTCAGTGGTGAAAGATCCCACCCATCTTGTTCCAAGCTTGGTCTCGAGGATGAAATACTCCACCCACACCATTCTACAGCATTCACAGGTACCATCACTCATCCAGGAGACCAGCAGGTCGTACCCTTGAGGGTTTCCAGCAAGGGGGTGCATCATTCTTTAGAGAGAAGTTCAATCTAGGTGATTGACAGGGCTTTTGGACATTCTAGCACCTGGGTATTTCTTGCAGGGCCTTGATCATCAAATCTAGTGTATTTTGAGAGGGTTACTCTTGTTGGATAATTATCTAGAGCTTTGGCACATTTGGGAGAGAAGGAGGGCGCTACTGTGATTCAGATCTACTTAGTTTGGAGGGGTTATACTTCAGATCTGACCCTGATACTTCACCTAGTGACTTGCAGTGACCCGATCTATCTTTCTAGGGAGTTTCAAGGTATTTGGAGGCCTCTTTCATCAGGGCCGAAATACTGAGCTTGTTAGTATTCAGGAGGGTGCAGTCTTGATTAGGGATTCAGTAGTTTGGAGGAGCATATCCTGGCATCTTGACTTGAGACTTCAGGGAGGGCTTCTACTTGCCCTAATCTATCATTCTATGGAGTTTGGTGCTATTTGGAGGCTTCCTTCAGCTAGGCAAAAACATTGGGTCTTCTCAGCTCTTCAGGAAGACGTGCCATCAACCAGGGGGGGTTGGACTTGACCCTGGTTCTTCTTGTATTGATCTTCATTGTATATTCAGCCTTTGGATGCTTGCATCTTCTTATCGGGAGCATTTTGTAGCAGCTCATATCTTATCTATTGGAGCTATCTGATGTTATTCCATATCTGCATCCTTCTTGTATCAGGTTCTTTCTTATTATATCAATAAAGGTCAGATCTATGATGTTTGGTTCCATATCTTGTGTTATCTTGCATCTCCATTGTTTATCTTCGGATCTAAGATTAATAAATGAACTATAAACCCTAAGACCAAACCAAGAAGGAAACCTGCAAACAAACACACATACATAAGCAAATCAGTGGTCAGTTAGTGTTCCAAGCGAAAAAATTGGCTTGGGAACATTACAATATCTTTCCTCCAGTTGTTGCTTGACCCTAGTCTCTTCCTCTTTAAGATGGTATGTCCTACCTTGTATTAATATTTCATGTTGGATTCATTTCATACGTTGATCTAGATGCCTTTGTGCTTGAAAGATATTTCCAAAAGTATGTTTGTTCCATTCCTTTAGGTGTTTCTTGAAGTTTTTAAGCTTATGTTGAAACCTATACATCAATGTGCCACGATGGATGGCTGCACCTGCCCACCACTGCTTCACATTATTTTGAAAGTCTGGATAATTCAACCAAACATTTTCAAATCGGAAGGGCTTGCGGCACGGAGTGCTTGGCATATCCATCCACAAATGTATGGGCCAGTGATCTGAACTTGTCACCGGAAGAATAGTAGATTCCATAAACAACTCGTCCAGCATTAAGGATTCCTAAACTAGAAACCGGTCTAGCCGGCAGGCAATATGTTGTGAGCTCCATCTGCGATTGGACCAAGAGAAATCCCCATTAATACATTCAAGATACACTAAACTAAGGTTTTCAATAATCTCTCTGAAGCCTTTATTGTCACTTTCCAATCCATAATTACCTCCCCGCTTTTCCTCTAAGAAGAGGATGATGTTAAAGCCGCCCCCTAAGATCCAATGCCTATTCTAAGTAAATGTTTGCAAACCTTCAAGATTATCCAAGAAGTAGATTTTTTCTGAGGGGAGATTTGGGCCATAAACATTGGTGATGATCCCTTCTTAACTAAGAGCTATGTAGTTAGTTGTTATGGTCCATTTGGTGGTGAAACAATGTCTAAAGTGGTTCTTGTGGGATTCCATAGGATGGCCAAACCTCCTACCGAGCCTCTGGAATCTATATTCACAAAATTGCACTGTCTCCAACATCTCGCTAAGATTGAATCAACATCTAGACCATCACATTTTATTTCTTGAAGAAGCAAAATGTCCGGATTTTCTGCCATAATACGCTTTCAAAGGAATCTTTGTTTGCTCCTTCCATTAAGGCCTCTTATATTCCAAGAGATTATATTCATGAGGAAGATGTGGGGGGAGTGGGTGGAAAACTCTCAGTGATCAATTGGATCTAACCCAAGTTTACCATAAAGCTTATGACGTATTGGATAAGTTGTTGGGTAGACTTTATTCTGTGTTTTTTCTCAACCTTTGACTGCTTTTGGTTATCTTTAATGGAATCTCTCTGAAGTCCTAGCTCTCTACCAGATCTAGAGGTCGCCCAGCTGTGGAGTTAATGTAAACATTGTGCACCCTTCGAAGTTGTTGCGGAGGAAGGGAGAGTAGTTCCTACTTACGATAAGCTTCTTCCAAACTTAATAGATCAATCCCAACTAATTCCCTCTCATCCAATTCTATATCCATATCTCCTCCATCTTTTGTGTTTTGTTCATATCCCCCAGTAATGATTTTTTCTAGGATGGGCTCTGGGACGGATTTTGTTTTGGCTTGTACCAACCCCTTGTCTGCATCAGGAGGATTCTCATTCATTTATGGTTTATCCATAGTATGGTCTAATATTTTTAAGGAGTTACTAGTAGTGGGCATGTTATCTTGAGGCACAATCGGTTTCTGTTGGCTCTACTTACGCTTCCCATGGACCTAGGTGAAACCATCCTTTGCTTTCTCTACCATTTTCAAATTCGGTTTAGGGGGAGCATTGAGAGGACAATCTCTGAATAAATGGCCATGTTCATGACATTTTTTACATCTGAAGGGAATGTGCTCATAATTGATTATCTGGATCCAATCGTCATAATGATATTCCAGGAAAATTGATCCTGGGAGGGGCTTCAATATATTCATGTAGAAACAAATCCCCGCATAGGAGGTGTAGCGGGGATGTCTTGTAGCTTTTGCAAATTTCACATAGATCCCTAGAGTATTTCCAATACCTGCTAGAATTTCTTCCAACAAAAACTCTTGTGGGAGAGAGTAGAGTCTGATCCAAACAGGGACATGGGTGAAGTCCTATTTTTATGAGCTAAACTAATATGTCCATTATCTTAGGTAAAGCCCAATCGAATTGAAGAAATATGGCATGTTTTCAAAGATTTTTTCCCTAGCTTTCAGACTGTGAAAGATTGGTGTGAAAAAACCTTTGGAACCCAACTGAAGGTCATAATGGCTCTTGGTGTTCCACCAGTATTTAATCCACTTTATCATATCCCTCTCAGAGGGCCATAAACCTAAAAATTTTCCAATAAGTGCATGATCTCTTGTGTATTGAGAATTCTCTC
This sequence comes from Picea abies, assembly GCA_900067695.1. Taxonomy (NCBI): domain Eukaryota; kingdom Viridiplantae; phylum Streptophyta; class Pinopsida; order Pinales; family Pinaceae; genus Picea; species Picea abies. The sequence continues at coordinate 28,537 of CBVK0102953238.1, forward strand.
CTACTCTTACAGATCTTACCACATACCTAGGTGCAGAAGAGGCTTGCAGAAGATATTTGCACGACTCCCATGCATGAGCCACCTTTGGATGGAAAGTCTTAGAGTTGTTCTCTATCTCTTTTCCTTTGTTGGAATCCATGTACTAGTTGTGTTCTAAAGACTAGGGAGACAGTTCGAAGGATGGTCTCTTCGATCATCCTGCATCTCCAGCTGCAGTCGTGAATGCTTCTCGATAGGAGGGGGCTTGTGCCCCCTCAATCATTGTATCCATTGTGGCTCTTAGGCCTAGTTGTTCATGGAAGATATCAGGGTATGAAAAAAATGCAGAAACCCTAGAGCACAAGGAGCATCAGAAAACCCTAGCAAAGTATATTGAGTCAAATTTGAAGGGTTTACCCTATTCTACTCCAATTATTATTACTAACCAAAATCTCGTAATAAATTAACTTTGAATCGATTAAAAAATAAATGCAATTTTTTTATTTCCATGATGAAAGTTTTATGCACCTCAATTTTGATTAACCGGATTATTTTAAAACATGTGGTTCCAAGTAGGTCATATACACTCAAAATCCTAACAAGTATACTAGTTGTTTTGGATAGAACTCTTATAAAATAAGATATTGTCTTTACTTTATTTCATTTTGTGTTGTGAATGATCCCACATACATAACAATTGTGAGAGAAACATGGTTTATAAGGGATTACCCACACCAAAAGCTTTGTTAATCAAGAAGTTGGTTTTGAGGTGCTAATCCATGGGTTGATGTGAAATATCTCCCTCACTCTAGCACAAACACAACAATGATTTTGATATTAATTTTTGAGTTATCTTTAGCTTGTGGTTGTCATCTACATGATATTACATGTTATCTTGCTACATCAATATATCCTTTTGTTATTATTGCTACATCAACATATCCCTATATTAATATTTTACTCCATATTAATACTCCATCTTCTCTTTAAAATGAAATCTCATTAAACATTAATATTCCTCCTCTTTAAAATGAAATTTCATTTTACTTTCATACTCCTCCTCCCCTTTCTCAAACTTAACCTCTAAAAAATCTAATTTCAACTACATTGACTTTCATTATCACCTCCCCTTTCTCAAACTTAGCCTTTAAAAAATATAATTTCAACGTGAG
>CBVK0102953262.1:0-13183 GCA_900067695.1 Picea abies
GAAGTCTAATTGAAGAAATGAATAGTGGAAAAATAGAAAAATATCGACACCCCATCCCTTAGAAGATACTTAAGGGGTCGGGTATGTTACATATTACATCCTTCCCCTCCTAAATTTGTTTCCATCCCGAGAAACATCCACAAAATATGCGGTCTCCCTAAACTTTTGCCTTTATCCATGACTAAGTCTATTGGAAACCCCAAGTTTTGTGCCACTGGAAAACCAAAATTTATGTCAAGTGGAAACCCATGGATTCCCTATGATGGAAACCTTGAATTTCCCTTCGTCAGCTTCAACCATACTTCATCTTGCTTCTGCATGATTTCTTCCCAAAGTCGGTCCAACCACTTCTCATGCAGAATGAATGTCATTCTCATCGAATTATGGTGCATCATGTCGTAGTCATTTTGATGTTGTTGTTGCTACCTACTACAATTGTTGTCGCCAAACTGTCTAAGTGTTGAACCATGCTGACCTGTTTGTTTCTTTTACTTCGACCATTCTATCATGTCTTCGCACATTGACGTCCTCAAGTTCTGCAATGGTTGGGTGATCAATCCAATGGTCACGCCCAACTCTTGAGAATTCATGTATCCTCATGTCAATCATAGTCTTTCTATTCATAACTTTGTCTACTTATCCAACCTCCAATATCAGGGAAAATTTCTTCTCCTTCACCCAAATATGCCAAGCTTAACTTTGTCTACTTATCCAACCTCCAACATCAGGGAAAATTTCTTCTCCTTCACCCAAATATGCCAAGCTTTCTTTGCAACCTAGTGTCACAACTACTGCCAAGCTAACTAACTATTGTTCACAAACCACAGTGTTGATTGCTTTTCTCCACAACCCAACAACGGTTTTCTTTGTCATGATGAAGTAAGATCGCAACCTTCCTCCAACTTACTAAGTCTTCATCCCTTCCACTGTGGCACCTTCTTTCCAAAGACCCCCTCTACTTAGACTTGGACAATGGCCGGTATGAATGATGAAGATTAGAGATCCAAGATAGGCATCGTAACTCGACGCCAATCTCAACTCCAAGAAGGATTGGGAAACGATGGGTGATTATGAGGCACGAATGGAGTCATGAATTAGAGAATTGAAATCACTCTTGGAGAAGGTTGAGACCTTGAAGCAAGTCGAGTTAGGAGCACTCGAGGAGGAGGATGACCCACGTCAAAGCAATATTGTAATGAGGGAACAAACTAACGTGATCATAGAATGAGGTAAGCTTGTTGAATTTTACTTCTTTTCATTCAAACATTTTGTGAAGGATGGTCTATTGAGAGAGAGGTTGGCTTTGTTGGTTGAGTCGGAGGAAGTTCGAACAACACCAACACTAGAAGAGCCCAAAGTCTTGAGAGAGATAGTCTAGAAGAAAGAACCTTGGGAAGAAATGATGGAGGGTTTGAATGCATGGGTGGCATGTATGCAAGAGTCCATGACAGAGGGTTGGGGACAACATTCGTAAAACAAAAGAAAAGACGTGAAGGGACTTCATTTTGTGAAGACACCCATAAGTGGGTTGCCCACCAATGCTACCCATAGCTTTTGTGAAGACACCCATAAGTGGGTTGCCCACCAATGCTACCCATAGCTTCATGAGTGAACGGAGTGTGAGGTCACTCCATCGCAAGCCTGCGTGTAGCACAACTTCGTGCAAAGTGGTCAACTCAGCAGAGATGCCGATGACAGGAGTAGTTCATTCCGCACCAATAAGATTGGGGAAATGGTTTGGAAATCTAGAGCTGACAGTGGCTCCATTGGACGATCATGAGATAATCTTGGGGCAATACTTTTTTAGACTCGCTAAGGCAGTTCCACTCATTCATGAGCATCGATTGGTGTTTTTGGATGAAGCCAAGACACCAAGTGTGCCTATGACAACGAAGACAAAGCATGGCCGAATACCTAGAATTTCTACGATCACGTTGATTGGGGAAACCAGCAGGGGTAGCATAATGGTGTGGGTAGCCGACTCAGATATAATGGTGTGATCACGGCTCTTTTCATAAAACTGAAAACTAACGCGCCTCTTCCACGTTCACCATTACTTGTGACAGAAAACTTTTTCATCTGTTTCTATACATATCAATCTATCTACCGAGCTATCTACATCAATGGAGATATAAACACCTAGTACATTAATTAAAATCCTACATATACCAATTTAGCATTCTACATCAATTCCATTAGAATAGAAGCAGTAAAGTATGTTTGAGCTATTAATATGGATTATAAGCATTAGTACTTGTCAAGTATATATACCCTCTTGATTATAGGGCCATTCAACACCCTGATTTGCACAATCCAATGTAACTGTCAAAGGTTCAATATAGTTACCAAACTGTTTATGTGTGCCAAAATAGTTATTGTGCTTCTCTTCAAAATGTCAGGTGTTGCTCTTTAAAATGTCATGATTTCTAATATATGTTATAATTGACAGCCTCGCTTAAGCTAGTTTTCTCAATAGAACAGGAAAGTTATTCACAGCCTCGTTAATCACTGCTTAAACTAGTATTTTTATTAAAAAAGATTTCCTCCTGGTTCGTTACAGTTTCAAATATAGAAAAAATGTACTAAATTTATCAATTTTCGATGTTTTACAGACTCAGATTATGTTTGACCAGATTCAACAGCTACGCAGAAAGGTATTTTATGAAAATGATGCACAACTTCTAGTGAATTCTGGTTTTCATTTTGAGACATCTATTATTGTCATGATGCATTTCCCATGTAAATTACAATATATTTTACAGAAGTACTCAGGGATAAAGTTAAACTACAATATATTTTCCTCAACTATTTAAGATTTTCAAAACATGCAATAATAGTGGCCCGTCTAAATGTGATTTGACGTGCACTATGGTCTTACATGGATCCTAGAAATTAATTTGTTCCAATGGAGAACTATTCTTGTGTGCACATAATATTTACCCCAAAACTTTGGGTGCTAAAATGCCTCCAACACTATTACTTGGTCCATCCTCTAGCCAATGGCCTTGCTTATGTTGTGATTGATGCCATGGAAGGGATTGTCTTCATGAGCTTATGAAGGAATTCCTTGAACCAATAGTCAGATTCGTCGAGGGTGGCATGGAGTTGTTGAGTGAGCCTAACGACTTCATTTGTATTCGTCATTTTCTTGATCATGGGAGCGGCTGCAAGTTGCACGACTGCAAGCTGGGTATGACTTTGGCTTTATCAGCCGCATCATTGTCCAACTCAGAAATAGTCTATCTTGCTATGGATGTCATTGCATCTTGGCACTCTCTTGGAGGTAAGGAATCCAAGCTTTTATTTTGTTGGGCGACCCCTACTTCAGTTGTGCGAACCCTATCATCGATAGAGCTAAGTTCAAACGGATTCTGCAAATGGATCCACAGAGTAAAATTGTATTTGACTAACCATGAAAAAAGCTTTATTCTAGTCTGACCATTATGGATGGATTCCTCGGTCAGTACAATCTTTTTCTGCAGCTCCAGATCCTCTAGTGTCAATTGTTGGAGTCGAGTGGGCAACAGGAGGCTCTACGACTCTAACGCCCGAAGACAAGTCTTCATGGTCGAGAGTTTGAGATAGGGGGAATGTCCAAAGCCTCTTCCAAGTTGTTAGGTGTTTGTGCATACAACTAGTTGACTGGGCCCAAGAGGTCGTTGAAGGTTGTACTAGTTTCATCATGTTGAGCCCTTGTATTTGCATGCTCTAAGACTTTGCATGTCGTAGTCAATGAAGTGGATGTCCTGAACCTTACCAATCTGAGATCCTATGAAGATAACATTGTTGGGTAGTGTTTGCTCTGGTATCTCTCTATCCCTAACAACCTTTGATTTGTTACAATTCTCCGGCTTGGTCGATGAGGCCATTTGGAGCTATAATCTAGAGGTATTTTGGTATGGTTGGATCTCTACATGGTTGAAGGAAAATATAGGGTTGGAATCATTGAATTTGGACTTACTCATTGTCAAACATTGTTTTTTGTTGCTATGCATCGATAAGGGACGATCTCTACATGGTTGAAGGAAAATATAGGGTTGGAATCATTGAATTTGGACTTACTCATTGTCAAACATTGTTTTTTGTTGCTATGCATCGATAAGGGACTGAACTTAGACTACAAATAGTAACCCATGAGTTCCAATGGGGCAATATTAATTCTTGTGAGGGAAGATCTCCATCCTAGTATGACTTTATGATCTATTGGTAAATTTTATAGGAAGTTAATAACTCAGAGCATAATACATGTCTCGGGGACCACTGGGATATAATTTCCTATACCATCTTGTCACCCCCCTCGGCCATCAAGGGGTATCGAAGGACCATTTCACCTCGTTTCCATTTTTGGATTTACCTTATCACTGATCCACGGCATCCTTGCTTATGTCCTTTCGTAGTCATCGGATATTCAAAATATGTTTTATTGTCAAACATGTAACATATTTGGATGGGATTTTCGCATTTACCGTCGGGTTATGTGAAAAGGTGTTAACACCTCGGGAACGTATGACAAATGTATCGATATTTATTTCACAGAAGGGTCTATATTGTCACCTTACTTTTTAATGTGATGTTGAAGACACGATACATGCACGAAGTATTATTCTTTTGCGAGTGTTGTGTCTGATTCTAGTGCACCCCTACATCAATTCGCCAAGTCTTGATCTATCACATCGACCCCTAGCAAGTCACGACTCTTTTTCATGTGGATCCAGCTTCATGATCTTCACCATGGAGGATCTGCACCAATCGAAATTGTATGTGGGGGCATCTTCTAACCTCCCAAATCATCCTTAGGCCTACATGGCTTGTTTTTTTTCTCAATAGGAGTCTGAGGGCCTAGACGAATGAAATTTCCTATCGGTTGAGCGCGTTGAGTTGTCAAATATATTATTCATGCACCCCTCCATTTCTTGGCTACCCAAAACCTTTCCCAAAAACACATGTACTACCAAATATCTACACCCGGCATGAACCTTTCCCTTATGGAATCTTCAATGGTGGCCCATTTGTGGAGATGTTCTCGGTGTGTTTCCCACCACTGCACAAGTATACCTACAAGTACCGTATCGATGGCATATACCAAGTGGAGTAAGAGAATTTTCATCTCAAATGACATCTATCTCTTCATGAAATTCAACAAAACACTGTTGTCGAATACCCAATTAATACTAAGTAGGATAGGGTAGGTATCTGAATCATTCATGATCTCAATCACCTCAAAATATTCCTTAGACTTTACCCCTTCTATGTTCACTTTGACCTATTCTAGTTGGCCTATAGGATATATTCTATATTTATTATCTATCCAAAGTTGAATGGGGTACCACACCAAGTTTGATTTACCCATCAACCTCCAATATTTCTTCGATAAGATGTTCACATCGGATCCCAAATCCAACATGACACCGTCCATCTCATAGCTTCTGATTCCATTCATCATCTTGAACTCTTTTCTTATACACTTTTGTTTACTAACCTAGTACAAATCCCTTTCTAGTAGGGGGGTTGATATAGTTATAGATATCCCTTCATCTCCCTTGCAGGTTGTTAGCATGTGTGCCAACTTTCTCACAGCATAAAGATCGCTCAACAACTTGAAACAACAATGCAAGAAGTTATTTACTTGATCATTGGTTTCTTCTTCATGATCCATGTTGCACAATTGTTCTTCTTATGTCATGTCCTTTAGCTATTCATACATGTTCTCCTCTATTTCCCTCTGTTTATCCTGTCGTAATTCCTCCTACCTGTGGGCTTCTTCCAATGAATTTTGTGTTGCGCACTGTATTTCCTCATGCACACAATATTTTTGTGTTGCGCACTGTATTTCCTCATGCACACAATATTGTTTTAAATACTTCTATGTGGTGCGTTGTAATTCTTCACGAGATCGATCCTCCTCCAACAATCTTTGTGTCTCACATTGTGCTTCCTTGTGTGCTTGGGAATCATCTAATGACATTTGTGTCACACACTGCATCTCTTCTCAAATTGTTTCTTCCTCTAGGGTCCTGTGTGCATGAAAAAAAAACTACTTATTATGCAACATAAAACCTTGGAGGATGTTGGGAGGCCTTTCATATATTATTCTCCTCTCTCTGGCCCAAAATCTCTCCATGTTCTAAGTCTACTCATGTCTTCTCTCCAGATCGTGTTATAACCCACACGTAAAATTCCTCATCCTTCTTTTGATTCACGCCTTGCTCTACAATTACCATGTTGCAGTGTCCTTCTCTCTCTTCACACTTTTTCAATAAGTTGAGGCAATATTCTGTGAAATCCTTAGTGTTATAGAAACATCCATAAAGAGTGTGTTGTTTGGTGCAAAATATCAATACATGGCCTATCTCACCACAATTAAAACAAGTGGGTGGTATTCGTCCACCGCTTCCATATCCTCATCCTCATCCTCATCCATAACCACCCTTGGAACCTCCTTGATATCCACCTCTCTCATCCCCTCCACAACCACCTCACATCATGCCCTATGGATTTACAGAGATCACAGAACGAAGTATGGTGAGTCTTCTAATGTTTCTCTAGTGTTGGGAAGCAAGGTGGTATATGTCCCCATTGTCTAAAAAGATCACACCATTCTATCTTAGTCCCACCTAAAAATGGATTTACACACCATTCTATCTTAGTCCCACCTAAAAATGGATTTAGTGCACCCATCACCAAATAATTTCCCAATGTAGAAAATTCATCCCTGTGATGACCTTCTGATCAACATGTATAAAACCACACGTGCTCATGCACCACCTTCACCTTCTCCATATATTGCAACTTCATTTTCAAGTTTACAAGTTGGGATTGCACCTCCGCCAATCCTATTGATCTTTCTCCACCTCTAGGTGTAGCCTCTAGGTGCATCACAATCTCTATCTCCTATGCTTGGATAGTAACCTTTTGTTGGGTGAGCAGGAATCGACTATGGGGAAGCATCCCCACAATGAACCACTCATTGTCCTAAATGTCATGGATCTATAATGTCAACCTATAAACCAAGATCTTGAATTGTTGGTTATAATCCCACATGGTCTCTTTGATGATGCTTGATCTCCTTAATCTCCATAATGTATTGAGATTCTGACTTCAACTTTCTAGAAATCCTTAAGAAGATCTCTCCTAATTTCTACCAAGGACCTCATATGTCCCACTAGTGTAGTGTCCTTGTACTTTGTGTACCATGACAGAGTTCTATCTATGAAAGTGGTCTCTAGCGATGCAATCTTTAATACTTCGTCTTTGATCCTCTTCACAGACCATATAGCCTCACATGTAAATCAATGATGCTCTACATCATCCTTACCTATCCCAAGGAACATGAGAAGCCTCAAAGTTGTATCCTTATTTTCCATTCTCAATCTTGGACTTTTTCCTCTTGGTTGACTACTCAATGTTTGGGATCTCAATACATCTCCCTTGCGAAGTGTTATTGAATTTTTTATCTTCTTCACTCATATATTCTGTCATTTCTTCTTCTACTCGTTCTTCTACTCTTATCATTGCATTGTCTATTATTAGTTCTTCTTGGTTACAAATTTCCAAGGGGGATGGTTCAAGGGTGGGGGATACCTCCATCTTCTTGCATCACTTATTTTGATGGATCCCAAAGAGTTTCCTACATGCAATCATGCAAGACCATCTACTATTGCTAAATCATTTTCCCTCTCTTGTGGGGGACCTTCAACATTCTATCCTACTTTTTCACCTATAATTTGTGTTTCATCATTCTCCAAAGTTGTGGCATCTTGCAAGAGCCAAGGGGGTCAGACTTCATCTTCTCATCCCCTACTATAACTACTTCTTATATATTCACTCGATACCCTTGTCCTAAGATTGCGCCTCTTCGCCGACCTATATTCATCTGTGCTCCTCTCTGCAATATTACTCTCTCCCACACTTCCTCCTAGTGTGGTTTCCTCCCTCTTGATGCTAGGATTGACTCCTATTCTTGCACCACTTTCTATATTCCTTTTTGTCCTTTGTTATTCTTTCCTCCTTAACTCAACTCTTCTTCTATATCTTTCAGCTCTTTCTCTTCTCTTCTCCTATGGATCCATTATTTCCCTCACCTCATGTTAACATCTTTTAGATCATCTTAGTGGATCCATCTCCTCTCTCTCTTTTCCCCCTTCTTATCATCCCCTCGCTAGCATTGAGTTAGTCTACTCAACTATTCTATTGGGATCCATGCACATCAATCCTTTCTCCACATCTTGGTCCACAATGATATTTTGCCTAGAATGATTTTTCGAGGACCTTCAAAAAACTTTCTTTCATCTTCAATGAAAGAATCATTTTATTGTACAACAAACTCGATAATATATCATTCCTCCACTTAGTCAAACCAGAATTCAATTTCTTGAGCCCAACTATTGTCTAATGCCTTCAACCTATTGACTGTAGTTTGTTCCTATAAAAATGGTTCTTGATGCCTCAAAGTAGTATTAGTAGAATTCTAGCTCTTCAACCATTCATACAACAAGCATGGAAACTCAACAAAGAAAATATCATGAAAATTAGTGTAGATATACCCATCCTTCGAAAATTCCATGTTGTTGATCAAACCTTGAATTTCTTGTTGAGAAAACTCATCTTCTTTCATAGTTAAACAATCTTGTATTTCCTTCTGAGATGGATACCACCTCATTCTCTCTCTTCATCATGCAATAAAAAACTTTCAGGTCCTGACAAGAAAACTATTTTTTGTCTTGCTTGTGTGCTTCCTTCTTAACACTATGAATTTGATGACCTAAGGTTCATCCAAAGTTGACCAACAAAACCCCAATACATTGGAATACCAATCTTCATTCGAAGACTTAAGAAGATCTCACTTGAGATGCCATGATAATCACAAAGACTATTTGATCTTGTGTCGATGATGAAGAGTTAATATACATAGGGAAGCCACTTGGGATGAAATGCACACATTCTATTACAATTCATTAAGAGATTAACGACATTCAACATTACCATATTCATTCATTGAACTCATACTCAACACTGTAATTTCCAAGAACAACAATAGCTTATATTTTTTCCATTCCAACAGTGGCATGCATGGACTAAGAGACTCATAATTCATAAGAAACAATTTGTTGCGCTCTCATACATTTTAAGAGTGATGAATTACATGGTATCATGCACTTTCTATCTGAATCTGGCCATAATACTACACTGACTCTATTACAGACCTCTTACAAACTTGTTCTAGTCACATACAATACTAGACTCATGATAACACTCATGCAAAACCTAGCCACACTCATTTCTCTTCTCTTCTCTATCACAAACCTTGGACCTTCCCAATTCCCAACAAATAAAACTCTTATATATCTCTTTGTTTCTCCTTTTCTGTCATTCTCTACTATGGAAATTTATCACTTTCACCTCTACTCCACTTGCTATGTTGATTGTCAATATCGCACACTTCTTCCACCTGCATGCAGCCTGCATATCCTATTTGGAGTGATGTCCATATTAACTAACTTTCCATCTCATCTCTTAATTGTTCCATTATCTCTCATGTTTCCTGAGTTAACTATTTAAGAATATTCTTGAAAATCTTCTTCTTGATCTTGTATGCATGCAATATCTTCTTGATTCCTGGAACTCATTGTGGAACTCCAACTGGCATCCTTCTTAACAAGGGTGGGTTGATATCTTAGGGTTCATCCATAGTTGACCAACAAAGCCCCAAGGAATTGGCATATCAATCCTTAGTCAAACACTAAAGAATGTCTCACCTAAGACACCATGAGAATCACAGAGACCATCTGGTCTTCTTTCGATGATGAAGGGTTAAGTTACAAAAGGAATCCACTTAGGTTGAAATTCACACATTATATTACAATGGATTAGGAGATTAACAATATGAAACATTACCATATTCATCCATTGAACTCATACTCAACATAGTAAATGAAAGGAACAACAAAAAATTATATTATTTACATTCCGACAGTTGCATACATTCACCAAGAGACTCATAATTCATATGAACCAGTTCCTTGCGCTCTCATACATTTTAACAATGATGCATTACAACGCACCATGAACTTTATATTAGACTCTAGCTATATAATACTACATTGACTATACTATAGACTTCTTACAAAAATTTTCCAGCCACATACAAAAATAAACTCACAACAACACTCATGCAAAACCTAGCTAGAATAATTTATATTATCTTCTCTATTGCAGACCCGATACCTTTCCAATTCCCAATTAAGAGAACTCTTCTCTATCTCTTTGTTGCTCCTTTTTCTTTCCTTATCTTTTATGGCACTCTGTCTCTTTCTCCTCTATTCCATTTGCTCTACCAACTATTAGTCACGCACACTTCTTCCACCCACATATAGCTCATGTAGCCTCTTTGGACTTTTGTTCATCTTAACTAACTTGCCAATTCATCCATTAACTATTCTACGATATCTTTTTCTTCCTAAGTTAATAATTTGGGAAGATTCCCAAAGATATTCTTGATCCAACGGGCATGCATTATCTTCTTGATTCCTGACATGCATTGTGGAAATATAACTAGCACATGCACCTTATTTCATTCATTGTGGAATTTCTGATGTGCATGCAAAAGTGTACTGCACACACAATTGTTCTTGTGCATGAGTTCAATATTTACCCCAAAAAATTGGGTGCCAACATAGACCTCCACCCTCCATATTCTAGTTAGATAATAAGCTGACCCTACCCAAATATCGAGGTCAAATTAGCATAGAATCCTTGGATTCCTACATTTATAGTCTCACGACCTACTTCGAAACTTTGCCTGATCTCACACTGGCTTAGCATTTTATTTTTTCCAGCAGCCACTTGGAAGGAATCATTGAGGCTTATTGGCAATATCAACACACATATGTAGTCTATATTAAGCTTAAGTATGAGGTCACCTCCAAATATTCTCAAAAGTGTATCAACATAGGGGAGGAATTATGTGATTCCCTCCACTAGTGCTTTCACCCTCCAATCTACCTCACCAATATGTTTTCCAGGTTGTATCATCTTCGCCAAGCCCCTGGAAATAGTGCAACAAAACATCAAGGTGTTATCTATATTTTTCATTCAACTCCATATTCCAAATCCATATGAGGTATTGATTGTTAAATTTAATTCAAATTTATTGGCTATTGTTAAGTTTGAGGTAGCCTTGTTTGAAAGAAGTTCCCTTTACTAGGCCTTCCAATATTCCTTGATATTGACTGAAAACTTAATTAGTTCCCTAATTTCCAACCCTCTCAAAATCACAACTATCCTTCTATCCCACACCCTTGTATCACTCCCAATATTCCTAGATGTTCCACTACTTGTCTTCAAAACCTTAAATTTTCTATCCCTTCCACTCCAATCCCCAAAATGACAATCTACATCCAAATCATTTTTTCTCCACAAATATTATTCCAAATTAGGATACCCACTCATGGATACCTTCCCTCTAGCAACTCCTAGAATCATCTCCTTACCCAACCTTAGCATTTTTGACTCCTCTCTCCTTTTTCTAACCTAGGAAAACATAATTTCCTCTCATAAATTCCTCTTCACTCACAATTTCTAGGTTAAAAACAAAATAGACACCATGATACTTGAAAATGGTAGCCAAAAAATATTTATCTCTTACAAATTTGTGTAGTGTCTTAAGCTTCCCACAAACCCCCATCCTTCTCCCAATAGTTGGGTATAGAAAAATGGGCCTCGCCTAATCATTAAATAGTATTTTGAAGTGTCTTTTGTTATTTTCCCCTAAAAATATACCATCGTGAAATCTCCCCTCCATATTGTTTTGACCTCATCCTTAAACTCCCCTACTAGAAATAACATAATCCACTCTATGATGATCATCAAAATACCTACATTGTTTTTTAAGACAATTGAGTTTATAAACTCACTACCACTAATATACATCCTCCTCGTTTAGGTGTAGTTAAAAATATTAGCCTCCATAATTTTTTTTCTCTACATATATGTGCTAAGCTTACCCACACACCCTTAGGTCCATTACAATCTCGATCTCTTCATCTTTGTCACACTCCATCCTCCAAACTTTTCACTACCTTCCCAAAATACTTAGTTGTATGATTTAAACCCCTCCTCCATTGTTCTACCACCTTATATTCTATATCATATTACCATACACCACAACCATATTTGCAATCCCTTCTATTCACTCCCCTCTGACCTATTCATTCCCTTACCCCCCACTCTCTATTTCTATTAAACAAATAAACACAACACCTTTTCAACATGATCCAACAACACATAATAGATCACATATTTCACACTCTCTTATGAAAAATAATTCTCCCTTAAACAACACTGGTACTCTCATTCTCAACATAGCAATGTCCTCTTCCAATGATCACACACAGTTTATGTTATAATTCTCAATATTAACACTAGATACTAGCTACCATGGAGGGCCTCTCTTTTGATCCCAATCAACGAGTATACTTCTAGGATGGTACATCAACCACCCTTCCTCCACATCATATATGATTTCAAACTATTTTCATTGGCTCAACTAGCCTTCCTTAGGCCTATACAACCTCGAGACACATTGAGGATGCTAAAAAAAACATAGTGCACTACATTAAACAATATACTCTTCATCATTACAACCTTATCGTACTTACAATGAAACAATATATATATATATAGACACTACACCCTATTTCTATATAGCATACAACAAGAATCTATTTATGATCCAGGTGGATATCAGTGGCTACCCACCATTTCCAACTTGCTCAAAACAATTTTCTAGCAATTCTGGTAATTTACTATTTTTAGTAGTTTTTCAGGTCTAGAACTTCTAGAGTCGTTTTGAGGCCCTAAACGATGTTTTTTGGGCATGGTCCGGTCGAAAAATATCATCATGATAACTTTTGCCAACTATTGTATTCCTCGGATAGATATTTCTAACGATCTATCGTGCACCCCAAATGGATATTATATGCCAAAGTTATGCCCCTGGGAAGTTGATACACCAAACTGCCCAAAACGGGGTCGACAAAATTGTTGGTTTTTCATCTTCCGGGGTTAGGGTTTTCGATTTTACTTATGTTAAAAATGACTTTGGAGCCTCATTGTAACAATCATCTTCTTGTGAATGCAAGTAGCCATCACATCTCTTCTCGGAGATAAGCTTCCACCATTCTAG
>CBVK0102953264.1:0-20128 GCA_900067695.1 Picea abies
ACATTTATGTTATATTATTGGATATCTGCGATATCTCTGTGCATTTCTTTGTTATATCTCCACTCTCATTTCGTGCCGAAAATAATCCAGATCAATTTACTCCTCTATGTTTTCATAGAAAACTCTTTTTCTTTATGATTTTATTTCCAACACCAACTCACAAAGCCTACACATATTCACTCATGGACTAGGGATCTTTCATTCAACCAATGTCATTTGAACTCTAGGTCCTCATGAGCTATGGTATCCTTGAAACTTGAGCATCACCTACCTTCTAGGATATACATCCTTATCACTATTACTGCATCAACTCACATTACATCCCCTCCATCTAGGACACCTAATTTCTCCACTACCTTGGCACATTTCTGCCTCATATTTATACTTTCGAGCATCCAGGATGCTCATACTAACACTCCATTCTTGTTTCAAGTACCTCTCCTTCAACAACCAATTATGACACATAACCTTAGTTGGTTTCATCTAGCACACAATTAGGATAGTAGGATGTTTGGACCTATTTGTAGTCTAGAGTTTCACACATTCTAGAACACCAATTTTCAAAATTCATGGGATATATAGATTTTTCTTTCGCACATGGAACCACACTCTAACTTCTTAATTATCACCACATATTTACACAAAAAAAAAATTGTCCACTTATTCATCTCTATATTGTTATGTTTTGGATTCACTTAACTATGGTACTATACTTCTTTCTAACTCCAATGATATAGGTAGCCTTCGATCTTGACATAATTCCTCCTCAATTTTCCAATAGTAGCACTACCAAAATACTCCTTAACTACAATTCCTCATCATAAACACTTCACCTTACCTCTAGATCATCAATATTTAGTTCCAACACTACCATCTTTCCTTTTATTTAGTTTCATTCTTAAACTAATAGGAAAGTAGGGATTCTTTTAGACTAAACTAGGAGGAATTGACGTAGGCCACTAAAATAGCCCCACTAAGGAAGATGCGCCATTAGCATTAAACCTATGTGTCCTCCCCATGGGGAATTCTCTCACCAAACCATCAACATCCATCTCAATAAACTCGATTCAGAATTATACAGCATCCTCCCCAAGGAGGATGCACCGACCATTCTAAGTGTCTCTAGCTTCGCATGCAATCTTCAAAGGGATATTAATCATTTTAGTTATTGTTTGACTTACATCTAAAACATTTGGTTAGAAAGTATATTCATATTTCTATCCTTTGGGTCATGTGTATGTGTAGGATCTTTTCATCATTGCTTTATCAACCCTCTAGATGCGTGGATCATTGGGTCATCCTATTATATTCCTACATAAACGTTGGTTGGATAAAATAATAGATTAAATCGTTTTTCCTCAAGACTCTTATATTCTAATATTTTTCTTGTTATTGGATTTGTTTTGGGGTTAATGTTTTCTCAAGGCTAGCGTATTTCACCTCTTAGATAGCGATTTAGAAGTTGGGAGATTGTGTATACATCAAATTGTTCCCTTCTCAAACAGGATGACATTGGCAATGAATAATTTGTGTGTCATGTCTCCACTCTTTCTCTTTTACAATGAATAAATTATGTGTCATGTTTTCACTCTTTTTTTTTGTTATTTTTTTTAAGAGATTGTGAATTTAATTAAATTTTCTATCGGAAGTAGGATTAGTAGAGGTGAAAGAGGACATTGATGTCTTAACTTTTGTGAAGGATTTTTTTTTCCTAGTTTTTTCATGACTTGCGGGACTAACTTGTGGCTTGAGAAACCATAATTCAAGGGCATCTAAGCTGTTAAAATCGTCAGGGGATCGCATTCAGCCTGTGCCACACCAACCCTTAACTTGGTTGGATTTTTTTTCCCCCCAGTTTTCGAACCAGTGACTTAACATCACAGAGTGCCTTAACAACAAACATTACAAGGCTTGAGAAACCATAATTCAAGGGCATCTAAGCTGTTAAAATCGTCAGGGGATCGCATTCAGCCTGTGCCACACCAACCCTTAACTTGGTTGGATTTTTTTTCCCCCCAGTTTTCGAACCAGTGACTTAACATCACAGAGTGCCTTAACAACAAACATTACAACCAACTGTCCTACACCTCGGAGATATCTTGTAAAGGATTTAAAACCCCTACAACAACAACATTTATCATGAATAGTAAATTAATTGTTGTAAAAGAATCCTCCATCCAATTAATAAAAAATTTTATCTAACTCAATTGCATCATTAAAAGTATTATGTACCATTAGTTATCTTTTTTAAATGCCTTGAGAAATCTAACTTTAAAAAAAACCTAGAAATTTGCTTTGTTTTCATTCATTGAAGTGTTCCCTATTCAACCGCTATTGCATCATGAATGTTTTCACTCATTGAAGTGTTCCCTATTCAACAGCTATTGCATCATGAATAAAACAAAATTGTTCCCTAGATATAATATTGTACTGATGAAATGGGTCTACATCTCATAGCATTTTCCTTTGCAATAGAAAAAATGACAAAGAAATAAGTACAAATTCATCAAAAGAGAATTGGTTATCCACCTTTTGTATATTGGTTATAAAGGTGGTGTTGAATGATATAATAATTTTACTTTTGACCTAGATTCTTCAATAAAGTTCAATAAAATCCTTCTCAACTTATCATAAAAACCTAAAAACAACTCTACTAGCTAGCCATAATACCCTAGAAATGTTTCCTCTAAAAGGATTTAAGAACTTTGATAAACTCATCCCTTTTAATTATATTGTATCATAAATAAATTATGGTCATCATATATCATTCTAATATTCCTCGTTGACCAAGTGTATAGCCTATTCTAGTGATTAATTGCAACTTTTGATATGACTTGAAATCCCAATCCCTAGTTCAATATTGATTTTCCATATAGTATTTTAATCTTTTCTCCCACTTACATATCCATTAAAAAATTTAGTATTAGCATTTCTCATCTTTTATTTTAAAATGTCATTTACCTTCTTGTGAATTTAATAAAAACTCCTTTTAGTTATATAATGAAACAATCTATATTTATATTTTGATTCTTCTCCAAAACTTTCAAACCATCCTAAAAATATACGTATGCATTATTTCAATTTTCTTCTCTTTAGTAAGGAGTTCATGGCAATCCCTAAATATACTAGGATTTTGTTATTTTTTAATTTTGATAAGTTTGTTTTGGATACCTCATAACATCTTGTCCTTTACTAACATAATACTTGACCCATTACTCCTAGAAAATATGGACATACTCCTCACACTTCAATCAATGTGAGTTGAACGTAAAATGGGAAGGTGGCTTTTTATCCCCCAATTCCACCTAAAAGCATGATCGCTCGTCTAATCTTATTCATACAATAGTCCATTATCTAAACTTTTGATTTTTCCTTTTACATAATATATAATACTGTCTCCTAAGAAAACCTTTCCTCATCGTGATATTGGTCTAGGTCATAGATATTTTAATGGGTTCCAAATTCATTAGAGAATGGAATGAGAAATAACACTGAAAATAGTCTTGGAGTATTTGTATCCTCATAAATTTCCCTATACTTTATGAAGAATGTAAAACTAGATTGAGAGAATCACCTGCAGTAAGGATAGAAGAGTTTAAACCCACCGAGGGGGAAAAAACATTTAAGCATTTTTCTCTATTTAATATTTTCCAATAAATGTTTAAGATTAGATTCCAAGGATATAGTATCTATTTTTCTCCATGAATGATTCCATCATATGAAATTATAACCTGATTTGAAAATGAAACCTATCTTACAAAAGTCCATCCAAGGAATAACTTGTACATAAGAGATTTTTTAGCTTCCTCGTTCATTCTATTTCTTAGATTTAAATAAAATGTCAACTTTATGTTTTTGGACAATCAAATCCTTTTGTATCGGTAGATTCAATCCCTTTAAGGCTACGATATAGGATTATCAATTTTTCCCACCCCTTGGGGCTTGTTAAATCGTATTCCTTGTCCTTCTTATTTAGCGATACAATGTTATTGATATCACTTCAAGGACTTGATTGAGATACCTATCATTGTAGATCTCGCACTCTCAGATTCTTCACTTTAAGGGTTTCTACAGATACCCACTTCGACAAGAGATTGTGTTAGACACTTGAGCATATTTGACTTGATTAACCTATGAGATACAAGGGAGTAGAGAAACCCTCCAAATGTTGATCATAACATATCATCTCTTTTATTGATTAGATAGGTTTCTAGGCTAGTCATTTGACATAAGGATCCTATCCTTAAAATTTTGGATTAGGCAAGTTCATAAGATTTCTTTTGTATTTTAGGTCCTTTCTTTGTTTATTATATAATTTCTTTATATATAAAGGAAGCTATCTTCTATCTAAGAATTCCTAATGTGAACAATATTATCGAATGCATCCTAGATCTATCCTAACTTTATAATTTTCCTACATTCCAAATCCATTGTTTTTTTAGAGGTGAAGAGACCTAGGATTGTGGATTTTTTTTTTTCATTTGAAATAAGATGAACATAATATTAGTGAGATTTAGTAGTCCCTAGTTTTTCTTCTTAAAATCCCATCGTGATCACCAAATTCCACATCATCCTTTCAATGGGTGCATTCATTCTTTAGAATCCCCTAAGTTTTGCATTTGATACCTCTATAGTGAATATTAGTTTACTCATGAATCCAGTAGTCGTAGCCACTCTCCATGATCATTTTCAATAAGGAAGGCCCTAGCCCACCTAAAGATCTATAAATATTTTAGAGGCTCGTGTATATTCCATTCTAAAGAACTTTCCTATCTTATTCCTTATATGGTAGAATATCTAAACTTTCCTAATGAAATTTCCTATATATTCCTTATATGTACATCCTTCCTAATGTTGGGGGGTTGATGACCCAGGGTTCATCTAGAGTTGAAAAAAAAAAACAAGGCATTGGCGTATTAATCCTTAGTCAAATACCAAATAAGGTATCATCTGAGATGCCATGAGAAACATAGAGGCCATCTGGTCTTGTGTTGGTGATGAAGGGTTAAATTATATAGGAAATCCACTCGGGATGACATTCACACATTCCATTTCAATATATTTAAATATTAACATCATGTAACATTACATATAAATTCATTGAACACATAATCAACATAGTAAATGATAGGAGTAACTGCAACTTATATTATTTCCATTCACACAATAGCATACATGGACCAAGAGACTCATAACTAATCAACAACAACACCTATCACTCTCATACATTCTAAAAGAAATACATTACAATGCACCATGCTCTTTCTCTTGGACTCTGTATATACATATAGGTTGACCCTATTACAAACTTCATAAAAAACTAGGACCAACTACATACAAAACCATAATCACAACTAGACTCATGCAAGAACATTCTCCAAAATATGGATAGAGAAAACTCAAAGAAAATTGTTTTCCATGAATGAACAACAACCTTATATGTTTCATCCTTGCTCCCTCTTTGCTTCCTTATCTTCTATGACACTTTGTTACTTTCATCTCTTCTCCACTGTAAGCCAGAGAAAACTCAAAGAAAATTGTTTTCCATGAATGAACAACAACCTTATATGTTTCATCCTTGCTCCCTCTTTGCTTCCTTATCTTCTATGACACTTTGTTACTTTCATCTCTTCTCCACTCACTTTGTTGATTGTCAGTCCTCATTGCTTCTGCCACTTGCATGTAGTTCACGTGGTCTCCTTGGAGCCGTGGAAGTCTTAATTAACTCGCCATGTCATCCCTTAAGTGGTCCATGATATCTAGTGTTTCCTGAGATAATCATTTGAATAGATTCTCAAAGATCTTCTTCTTAATCCTAGAATGCATGTAGTATATTCTTGATTTCTAGCATGCATAGTAGAAAT
This sequence comes from Picea abies, assembly GCA_900067695.1. NCBI lineage: Eukaryota > Viridiplantae > Streptophyta > Pinopsida > Pinales > Pinaceae > Picea > Picea abies. Next base: position 5,865 of record CBVK0102953264.1, read on the forward strand.
TGGACTGGCACGCATGCCTTATTTCATCCATTGTTCATATGCTAATGTGCACACACAAATATATTGTGTGAAATTTTGTGTGCACAATATTTACCCCAAAACTCTGGGTCCCAACATATAACATGATTCAATAATATTCCTTGTGGAGGATTGTTAACTTTGTCTTCTTATTCACTCATATCATCTCTCCTTTCTTCTCCTACTCCTCCTTCTACTCCTATCATTGTGTTGTCTATTTTTCTTTCTTCTTGATTACAAATGCACAATGTGGGTGGTTCAAGGGGGCTGAGGTCTCCATCTTCATCCATAATTTATTGTGAGGAAACCAAGAGAGTTTCCTACTTGCAACCACACAATACCATATACTATCGCTAACTCCTCCTCCCCTCCTCACTAACTCCTCCTCTCAACACCTCACAACAACCAAGGGGGTTGGAATTTGTCGTATCTTCCCTAATACTACTACTTCTGGTATCTTCACTAGATACCCTACTCCTAATGTTGCACCTCTTCTCCCACCTATCTTCATATGTGCTCCACTCTGGCACAATAATCTCTCCCGTACTTCCTCCGAGTGTAGTTTCCTTCCTCTTAATTCTAGACATGAGCCCTCGTCTCACACCCCTTTCTATCTTCCTTCCGCTCCTCTATTTTTCTTTCATCCTTAGCTCAACTCTTCTTGTGTATCTTTCAAATATTTCTCTTATCTTCTCCTCTGTGTAGTTTCCTTCCTCTTAATTCTAGACATGAGCCCTCGTCTCACACCCCTTTCTATCTTCCTTTCGCTCCTCTATTTTTCTTTCATCCTTAGCTCAACTCTTCTTGTGTATCTTTCAAATATTTCTCTTATCTTCTCCTCTGGGTTCATCCTTTCCCTCACCTCATATTAACATATTTTGGATCCTCTTAGTGGAACCATCTCTTCTTTGTCTTTTCCCCCTTCTTTTCATCCCCCCTTAGTGCTAGGGAATTCTACTTATCCATCCTATCAGGCTCCATGTGCATCAATCCATTCTCTATGAATAACATCTTATTCCATAGCAGGATTTCTTCTATCATACTTTTCTGAGGAAATTCAACAAGATTTATTTCATCTTTCCTGAAAGAATCACTATATTCTATAAAAAAATCAATAATATAGCCTTCTTTCACTCAAGAAAACCAAAAATCAATTGCACGAGCCCACTTATTATCCAATGCTTTCAGACTATTGATTGTAGTCTGGTCCTAGAACAATGGTTCTTGAGGCCTCAAAGAACTATTAGTAGCATTCCTCCTCTTCAACAATTCATACAACAAACATGGAAACTCATAAAGAAAATATCATGCAAGTCGGTCTAGATATACATCTTCTTCGAATGTTCCACATTGGTGATCAAACCTTAAGTCTCTCATCAAGCAAACTCATATTCTTTTACAATCAACCAGTATTGTATTTCCTCTCGAGATGGATACCACCTCATTCTCTACCTTCATCATGTAATACAAAACCTTCATGTCTTGGCAATGGAACCATTTGTTTTCTCACTTGTGTGCGTCGTCCCTAACAGTGGGGGGTTGATGACCGAGGGATCATCCAGAGTTGACCAACAAAAAACACCAAGGATTTAGAATATCAATCCTCTGTCGAATATCGAAGAAGGTCTCACTTGAGATGTCATGAGAATCAAAGAGACCATTTGGTATTGTGTTGGTGATGAAAGGATAAATTATACAGGGAATCCACTTGGGCTAACATTCACACATTTGATTGCAATATAATTAAATATTAACATGTAACATTACATATACATTAATTGAAAATAAAATCAACACAGTAAATGATAGGACTACTTGTAGCTTACATTATCGCCATTCACATAATAGAATACATGGACTAAGAGACTCATAACTCATCAAAAATATTTCTCTATGCTCTTATACATTCTATCAGCAATACATTACAAGGATCCATGCGCTTTCTCTTAGAATTTGCATGTACTACTATGTTGATTATATTACATACATCATACAAAGATTCTTCCATCTACATACAATACCATAATCACAACTAGACTCATGCAAGAACATTCTCAAAAATTCATACTGATAGAAATCAGAGTGAACTATTTTCCTTGAATTAAAAACCACCTTCTCTGTGTCATCACCCTTGCCTTTTTTTTTCCTTCTCTCTTCTAGAGCTCTATCACTTTCAACTATGCTACACTCGCTTTGTTGACTATCAATCATGCATTCTTCTTCCACCTGCATGCAGTCCACATAGCCTCTTTAGTGTCATACAAGTCTTAACTAACTTTCCGGCTCATCCCTAATTGTTCCATGATCTCTCGTTCCACCTGAGTTAATCATTCAAGAATATTCCCAAAGATCTTATTGATTTCTAGATGCATGCAATATCTTCTTGACTTTTGGTGTGCATATTGGAAATCACATAGATGTTAATGTGCACGCAAAAATGTAGTGCATGCCTTTGTGTGTATGCAAAATATTTACCCCAAAAATTTGGGTGACAACATATAACATGACTTGATATGTCCCTTGGAACCATAAAACTCTAGGCATAATCATCTCTCTATGTTGGTTATACTCTTGAAGACAAATATTAGTAAACCCCTATCAATCATGTAATCCCTAGTATTAGACCCTAAAATATCAGATTTCACTCCACTTCAACAAATTTTATGAGATATGTTTAGCATGGAACCAATTGCTACTTTAGGTTGACTCGGTGTATCGAGCAACAATTTTGGATATTAATCCTTGATGGGTCGCTAGAATCATCTCCTCCTTCATTTTCCTTAATACACTTAGGATTCTTCTATTTCTTTCCATCATTTCTATAAACGATTTTGTTAAGATTTCCACTCCCTCTTTGATCTAAGGGAGAGGATCCTCCTTTTTTATCTTCCTTCAAAAATAGTGTTTCCAAACTATAAACCTCCTCCACATAATCATCCCATCACATTACCACAACTATACTCTTCTAATAGAAGCCAAGGGAAATAATTATAATAAAATATATCCTCGAGGGCTCATAAGAGTACTTTCTTAATAAACCCTCCTTATATAAGGGGAATTCAAGGATTCCATCTTGACCATCTAAGAAAGTGGGCTTGAGATGATTTGTTATAGTGGAAGAATATAGATTTTTCTCATCCTTTCCTTTCTTCTCCATGATCAAGGTTCAATCTCAACAAAATAAAGGAGGTGCATTGAAAAGTCAGAATATCTTTAACTAATCCCCATTCTATTCTGGTAGTGGTCAATGTTCCCATTAGAGCTTCTGTTGCCCTCGGTTATGTTAAATGACAGGAATTGCTCTAGTGCAAGCTCAGCACATTCATTCGGATGAAATTAGCAGTGGTGGCGGGTTCAAGTCTGGGTCGAGATACGATGGTTTTAACGTTGATATGCTTTTAGATATGGTAGTAACTCCCCCTAATGGCTATGCTACTACTGGTTGTGGTGAGATTCGATCCCTGAGCGGGCTCTCTGTTGACGATAATAAAGAATACTGGAGCAATATGTTTAGTGTATGTAACTCTCTTCGCAACCACAGTGGTATGATGATTAATACATACGTGTTAATACGTGATCTTAATCATAAATTAATACATGATCTTAAGGTATGATGATTTCTACTCTACTGTGTTTTATATATATGATTATTTTTGTATTTATTTGAAACTTGAAATACATTTTATCTACATAAAAATACTTTGAACATTAATCATTAATACAATACAGGAACCTAGTTATGAAACGGTAACCTAGTTATGAAAAGGTGATACTTATCAATGTTTACTAACTAATATAATACAGGAAATCAGAGATAGTTCTGGAATGGTGATCCCTTTCGGCGTTCACCATCCACTATGCATGTGGATGTGCTAGTCTATTTACAATGAAAAGTGGATGTGTATCCTTACTACTGTAATTAATAATATTCAAAAGTATGAATTTAAATGCTTCAGACCATACGAGTTTCTAAAGGTTCATCCAATGGAAATTTATGCAGGAACAATTGTTAAAGGAAATAAACAAGTCGTTGCACGAAAAGGCAAGTTTAAAATTGAAGCATCTGATATGTTTATTATTCTTGCATACTTATGAATCATGTGAATAGTTTGTTTGTGGAGGTTTTAATTAACGAAATGGGGTTCCTCTTCCATGCCATGGCTATGAAAAAAAAAAATTCTTCAGTGCCCCGACGTGGAAGGACAATATCAATGTGAACGTTATCCTACACAAGTATTGGGTGCGTCGTGGCATTCTCTTGCTGGAAACTATACCTCTGGTTTCTCATCAAAGGAAGTTGACAACGATCAGCCACAACCCACTTAATACATAGGGTAAATAATTTTTAGTTCGCTTTCTCTTTCAAATTCCAATCCCCTTTTACATATTTGGTATTCTCTACAATACTAACTGTTTTGAGTGAGAATTGTTAACATTTACTATTAAAACTTTTAGGATTTATAGTTCAATTGAATAATGAAGGCTCTACTAGACCGATCTAATTTGTAAACACTATTATTTTTTCTTCTCCTTTGTCCACCTCCAAAATTTGGCTTCTTTTCACTTGCTTTTACTCATAATTAAATGCTATTTAGAATCATAAGGTGCCATCAAATAAGAATAGTAATTATTATGTTTAACTTAAATTACTATTGTTTAATAGTTTTGAGTAGATTTGTTAAACTTTATAATATTTCAATAATATATCAAAATTTTGTGATGGCATGCCGTTTTTATTTGTTTCTTAGGTTCCTGAAGGACCCTACTTGAAGCAGCGTGAGTGATGGGCCACATTGAGGCACACTTCCCAAGAATGGAAATCATTAGGAGCGCACCTCCCATGAGGGTGCTTCTTTAGCACAGTTTGTTAGGGAGTTGCATCTCTCACCTTGTGAGTTGCGTGCATATACATAATATATTATTTCATTTAACTTTTGAACTCCATGCATGTATAGTTTAGGGATCGGCTATGTCAAGCAGTAAATGTAAATCGGTCCGTTATAAATTTATAAAAAGTTACTGTACCGTGAATATGGAGAAGAATTATGTTCTAATTTCTCTTTTTTAATTTAATTTAATTTATTTTTTCTATTTATGATTGGTGTTTTCTGGACTTATTTTAATTTTTTCACTTTTCATTTCTAAAGCACCTTTGCCCTTTATCATTTGGTATTGGAACCTAAAATTCATACGTCGTTTCTCATTTGAATCTGGTTCATTGGCTCACTGCCCACCCAACTTCCATACAACATTTAGCTTTTTTTGCACTCCCACGACAGACATCTTCTATCTGAGGTTTGTTTTTCTATATGCTGCCCTCTCACCCAGGTTTTCAACAATTTGTAGATCTATAGTTCTCTTGGATTAGCGTCCAAATACTCAGTTTCAATCATAGTCACCAAGTTTGAATTCTAATTCGGATTCAAATTGAATTTTATATGAAAAAAAAATGGACTGTTTAAAATCCAATACAAAAAAATTCGGAAGTATACATCTTATAAATACTCAAACATATTATTTTTTCAAAATTTTAGAAAATTGAAATAGACAATCATCATATTCAAAACCTTAAAGAAGTCTCAAAAATTGTTTTCAGTCATGTTATAAAGGCTATAACAAAGAACATAGTTTTGCATGAGAATGGAAATTTGTTAAGTATAAAAGAAACACTTTCAAACATGAAGGGCTTGAGAAACTTTTTATGAGCTTCCAGCAACCCAAGGCAAAGATAGTGCTGAGCATAATTATTCATTTGCCATTTATCTTGAAAACAAATTGATTTAACATTTAAGGAGAATAATGTTCAATTTGACATTGAAAGGGAAAGGAGACAATCATTCTTTATTTTCATTTCTGTATTTAGTTGTTTAATCTCTTTTTCTGGTAGTTTTGCTTTCATATTTTATTTATTTTAAATATAAATTTAATGAAACCAAAAAACTAAACAATGAAGGATCCATGAAAACTCTCTTGCACAATGTCGGAAAATAATGTTAAAACTTGGTACAACTAAACGGGCATCTATCATCTATCTACGTGTTTGAAGGGAAGCAGTGGTTAGACATTTTCTTCGAAAGCTTTACTTGACTAAAGCTCCAAATCCACTTTTTTCAACAATGATACGATTATCTGAAACAACAAGTAATAAAATCATTTCATCTTCTCTACATGTTCTGTGTCCTCTGCATCTTGGCCCCCTCTACGGTTTAGCCCGTCTCCTTAACTCCGGTTGAAAGAAACCCCTAATGAAACGGGGTTTCGCCTTACCTTCGTCGAGTGCTCCCTACACAATATCCTCTGGTTGGTGTGCCCTAGCCGGACGGGTTGAGACTTTGACCTTCTTGATAATAATTCAGACCAAATCGAGACTCAGCATAAGCCAGGGTTCTCTAGTCGGAGCACCAATAATAAGCGCGGGTTGTAAGCGCCAGTTAGAAGAGTCAGTTCTTAGTTATGAGTCAGTTGTCTAGTTGTCTTTTGGTTTGCATGTAGCCGACTCGGGAGAGTCTTTTCCTATATAAGGATGTAATCCTTCTTCGTTTAATAATCAAGAAGTGAGCGTAGCCTCACCGTGTTTGTTTGCGTGGTATATTTTATCTTCTGCATCTTGGCCCCCTCTACCGTTTAGCCCGTCTCCTTAACCCCGGTTGAAAGAAACCCCTAATGAAACAGGGTTTCGCCTTACCTTCGTCGAGTGCTCCCTACACAATATCCTCTGGTTGGTGTGCCCTAGCCGGACAGGTTGAGACTTTGACCTTCTTGATAATAATTCAGACCAAATCGAGACTCAGCATAAGCCAGGGTTCTCTAGTCGGGCGGATTGAGATTCTCACCTTCGTGATGATAGCCTCGATCAAATTAAGACGATCAAGCCAGACACTAAATTGGTGTATGAGACCTCTTCAACCCAACCATTTGACTGATAAAGTCTACTGAGGTATACATACCCTACCCCCTTTTGAATTTGAACTTGCAACTTTTTAAGAGGAAACACATATTTTTAACCATTAAACCACTTGCAACTTTTTAAGAGGAAACACATATTTTTAACCATTAAACCCACTCAAGATGTATTAAACGATGTATTGAATTCAAATTTCCATATTAATCCACAATAGTAAACTCAAATTTTCAAAAAAATTTGGCCAATTCAACTGAATTTAATAACTATGTTTCAATGTTTTTTTTTTACCACCCTTTCACCCTAGATGCCACCTCTTGTAGATCTGGTCATGCATCTTGTTGCCCTAGTACTCATATCTACTATAGTTTTGTGATCTTGGAGGCGGACTTCCCAACCTAGCCACTCCCTCTTTATCGATCGGGTTCTTTGGCATTTTCCCACAGCTAGCTCTTCAGCCTACGTGATGCAAGAGCATCGTTGCTACGATCTCCCTGTCCTTCCACGACACTCAAAGTTTCCTGCAGAAGTTGTTCTGGCCACCTATGCATTGTAAGATGTCAGATCAGCAGTCAATCATCCAACCACATACATGTTCTCGCGGGGGTCGTAAATTGTGAAAACGTCGATGGATTGTCAGTCGTCCATTCATTTACTGTGAATAGTCATATCTGGCCCGCAGGGTTTCAGGTCTAGAGCGAAGATTCTGTGTAGGGAATCCCATGAAAAAGTTGATGCCATTCATCATCCCATCATCCATTCATCATCCCATCATCCATGGGTATATGTTTGAGCGGGGGTCTTTTTTCATTAGGATTGTCCATGGGATCCCCATCGTCCAATCTACATCTTACGATCCATCCATGCTTTTAATTTCATTAACTGTGGCAAGGTTAAACTAATTAAACTAGGTATATATGGGGAGGAGTGGAAGCGCTAATCGTGGATTCCCTCTCACACCGTGGGATCATTCTATTGCGCAAGGAGGGGCCTCTCCTCTCTTAAGAAGAAGAATGAGAAAATAGAGGAGAGATATAAAATGAACGGAGGAAGAAATGAGAGGAAGTCTCTTGAATGAATGAAGAGAGTGAGAGCTGCGCACGGACAAGGGTAAGAAGGCACATAAGGAACGAGAGAGTTCATGCATGAAAAAGATAACAAAGAGAGCTCGAGATAGGAGGAATGCATGAAAATGATAAAATAGAAGAGGAATAAGAGGAATAAAATAGAAGAGGAATAAAAAGAAATGCAAAAAGAAAGTAAGGGAGAAAAGAGAAGAGGATCCTAGAAAAATTGAAGTTTTAAGAATTGTGGATGAAAAAAGATGGAATAGCAACTATGTGAAAATAATGTATTTTCAGATATTATATATGAAGCTGGTATGCCTGGTTGAAACTGATCTGAAAATTTGAAGGGACTTAGAGCCCAGTTGTAAATTGTAAAGGAAAAAGCTATTAGTGGTCTATAATGTAAATTTCAGAAAATTTCTGAAGTTAATATAGAGGATTATTGAGTGAATTTTATGAAAATTTTATCTTATGTGATGTTGTTATCTCATGTTAATTTGGGAGCTTATTGTTCTCTTTTGTTCATATATGTGGGTTGGTTTGTGTCTTTGTGTTAGTGGTGAAAGAAATTTTTGGAAAGTCCTGAGTATATGAGTAATGGTATTAGAGAAATTGTATCTTACATAATAAGAAGAAGAATAGCTCCAAGTATGGTTGGGTAGATGTTGTTGAGAAAATTTGAAGTTGTAAGTAGTGAAGGAAAAGGAAACCCCATTGTGAATTGGAAGAATTATTGACATATTTGAATTCTACAAGTCAATATTAGAAGACACCTCCAACTATAGTTGGGTGGATGCTCCATAGAAGATAACCGCAATTCCACTAGTAATTGTGGGTAGAGTTGTCCGTAGAAGTTTGAGAAGATTGAAGAAGATGATAGTTCTAGCAAGAGTTTAAGGTGGGTAGAACAATTGAGTCATGATTTAAGTGAAGAAGAATAGTTGGTATTTGAGAAGACAACTTCAATATTGAGGTTGGGTAGAGTTTTAGAATAAAAAGAAGAAGTTGCACATTGAGTAGGTGCACAAATGGTTTATAGAACAAGAATTAAAAACTAGAGTTTCAACAAAATAAATCCCTATGAGAAAAAGGCCTATGAAACTAGTGAATGCATGAAAAAAATAGTGGATAATTTAGAAGCTTGGCAAGAAACACAAGGGATTATGGAAACCCTTTCTTAAATAAAGTTGTAGGAAATTACTAAAAATGAAAGGGACTTGGAGTGAGAATGAAGTTTCAACTACATGAGAACTAATCAAGAAAAGGTTGGAAATTCTAAAGAAACTATAGAAGCCGTTCCATGTAATGAATTTGATGTGCATGATAATGAGAACAAAGAATGTATGAAAACCTCACACAAAATAAGGTAGATGATGAAGAATATGATGAATTTTAAGATACTAAACAAAATTTGGAGGGAACATGATTATGATGATGAAATTATTGTGTATGCACTAGAATAGGGAAGAATGTTGGGTGATATTCCATGGAGAAATTCAAGTCGGTTGATGTATTGTGATGATGTTGTAGAGTCCAATGTAAAATTTGAAAAAGATGATGATGATTATATTAAAGTCATTTATCATGAAGTTGGAAAAGAAGGATCTTTATAGACATAGTCATGGAGGAAATTCTTTTGTTTGATGACTTTAATGTTTGTGCATGTGCATGTACAAAACTTAGAGAAAGAAATCATGTTGATGCTACATGTGACAAAGAGGGCAATGGTGTGATGACCTTGAAGTGAAATTTAATGAAGAATTAGAAGATTTGGACAACATTCTTGACGTTGTAATTGAAACTAATGAACATGTATTTGAAAAAGATTTTGTAGAATAAATGGTAGCTCATAAAGAGGATATGAAAGAGTAATCCAAACAAATGAATGAATAGGGAAAAGAAATTGAATTTGAGGTGAGATGTGATGAATAATTTACTATTGAAGAAGAAGTAATTGAAATCAATAAGGATATGAAATTAATGAAAGAAATTATGAATGGAGAAGACAACACACTTATGGTTGTAAATAATGGGGATGATGAGTCTATAGTTGTAACAATTGAATTGCAATAATGATGAATGGTGCAGAGAAAATTGAAGAAATTGAAAGGACAGTAACTTTGAAAATTGTAGAAGGTGAAGGTAGACATAAGAAACAACAATTATAAGTGTGTGTGTAAGGACTTTTAAAATTGTAGAAGTTGAAGGTAGACATAAGAAGCAACTATGATAAGTGTGTGTGTAAGGACTCTTCTACTAGGGAGGACAACGTGGATAACTATGAAGGAGGAGTCCATATTGATGATGAAAATGAACTTATGGATATAAAGACTTCCTTGGCAATAGTAAAAGAGGATGAAAAGGATGTTATGGCTATAGTAGAAGATATAGATGGAGAGAAGGAAACTTTGAAGGTTTCAAGTGCGGTAGATCAACCTACAAAAGTTGCAGAAGTAAAAGAGAACATGAAGAAGACCTTGTTTTATTTAACCATTTAGGTTTTTGTGTTGAAAGTGTTGACAATAGTATTAGAGATTTAGAAGACAATAAAAAAAAAACTTACATAATGATGTGTTGAAATTACCAAAGAACATGAGGCAAATAAAATGCATTGAATATGAAGGTAATTTAAAAGTTGAAAAAACTAGAGGATGAATTATATGTTGATATAAATGCCATTAAAGAGGGTGAAGGGAATGATGATTAATGCATGAAAAAAGATATTAGTAGTGTCAAATGTGTTGGTGTTGATGGAAATATTAAAACTATAACATATTGAATGCAAGTATAAGAAATAGAGAAGATAAGCAAATTTTAAAATTTATAAATATAGATAACAAAATTTATGTGAATACAAAATTTATTAATGAAAAGAACAACCATGTTGGTTATTATAAGTCAATCGAATGTGTTCATGATAATGATGTAGAAGATGAATTGAAAGTAGACTATTTTCCTTGGGAGAAGAATATGTTGAAAAAATTCTTGTGCTGCAAAGGATAAGATATTGTCTATGTGTTCAGGATAATGATGTATTTTGGGAGAAGAATCTGTTGAATTTTTTTTTATTCTACAAACTATAAGATATTGTCTATGTGTTCAGGATAATGATATAGAAGATGAATGGAAAGTAGACTATGCTCCTACCTTTAAGAAAGATAATTTGGGAGAAGAATCTGTTGAAAAAATTCTTATCTTCCAAAGATAAGATCTTTTATGCCGTTGTTGATGTGGCAGGAGGTTATTTGACAAATCAATATCAATGAAGAAAATGATGACGACAGTAAGTGGGATATGATTATATCCACACTACAAGTAAAAATGTTGAGGATTGTGACAAAGGCCCTATGAGAAGAGAATTAAGGGTTCATGGTGGCTATAGGCTTGAGAAGACGTTAGGAATGTTGAAGACGGTGAAGATGAAGAAAAGATGATGTGCAGGATCTAAATGTTGAAGACGGTGAAGATGAAGAAAAGATGATGTGCAGGGTCCGAGGTCTGGAGATGAAGAAATAGAAAGAAAGGACTTAAATTGCTTGTTTGGTTTATGAAAAAACATATGCATCATTAAGCAACTGTAGAATTTTCAGCTGTAATATAGGTACTCAGCAAGTGGCCATGCTTTCTATTTACCTAGAGAGACTGATGCATGAGCATCCTTCCTAATATCTCCCTTTTATTCCCCAATGCCTGAATCTTCCTACATAAAGTTTTCAGGCCACCAATGCATTGTAAGCCATTATATTAGCACTCAATTTTCCAATGGTGAAGATGTTCTTATGAGCGTTGGCACATATGAAAATTTCCATGGATTGTGAGCCACCCATTCATTTACCGCGAACGTTCAAATCTGACCTGTAGGGTTTCAAGTCTGGAGTAGAGATTTTGTTCAGGAAATCCCATGAGAAAGTTGACATTGTTGATCAGCCCATCATCTGTCAGTCTACGTTTGAGAAGGTGTCTTCCGGTTTTTCTATGGGATCTCCCTTGTTCGATCTACCTTTTATGATCCAACTGTACAACTTACCTTAGGGATCTACTTTCATAGTTTTTAATTATTTGAAGAGTTGATAGTTGAGACCACTTGAAGTCTAGGTTGTTTTCTTGATAGGTGGCAAGACCATCCTCTAGTGCTTTTAATTTAATTAACGATGAGCCCAAGGTTAAATTAATTAAGTTAGAAAAATATCGGGACGATTGGCAGTGTTAATCGTGGATTACCTTTCACACCATGCAATCATTCTATTATGTGAGAAGGGACCCCTTTTGGGAAGGAGAATAAGAAAATGAAGGAGAGAATTGACACGAATTAAAAAGGAGATTAAAGGAACTCTACTCGATGGAATGAAGAGAGTCAACGAAGTCTAAGGATATGGCAAGTGTAAGGAGAAGGGAGAAGAAGGCACATAAGGAATAAGAGAGCTCACGGAGGAATAAGATAGATGGAGATAGGAGGAACACAATAGAAGAGGAATAAGGAAGAGATAATAAAGGACTAAGGAGGAGTAGGAGAAGAAATGAAAGGAGGAAGGAGAATTTGGGAAAAAGAACAGATGAAAAAAAAGAAGAGGATCACAGAAAATTAAAGAGAAGAGTTTAAGAACCTTTAAGAATTGCAGAAGAAGAAAGATAGGGTAGCAACCATGGGAAAAGAATAATTTTATTTCAAAAATCATCAGGTTGAGATTGAGACCAATACACTTTGTAATATAAAAATGTTGTAACGACCTCCTTGTTACGACAACTCTGAGAACAGGTGCAATTTATTTTTTTTGTTTAAGGTGTGTGCGCGCGTGTAGAAGTAACAACACACTTAACTCTACGTCACCACTCGACAACCAACAAGACGATACCATGATGTTCAGCACAAGAAGACTGAAGGCACACAACGAGTAACTGCAACAACATGCGAACATAGGCATACGGCGCACAACACAAACATTAAGACATACTGGGGGTGCACAATCAGAACACAGAGGGAAGAATCCATGGTGTTAGGGTTACTATTTCTGCACAGGAACGCAAGGCATTTAGTCATATGTCTTCTCGAAAGAAGATTAGACAGGCTCCTCACCGACTGCTCAAGCAGAAACTAGTAACCCGAACTAGAACAAGACGCAAGCAAGACGAACACAACAAGACCATCCCAACATATGACAGTGACAACAAGCAATAAACGCCCCTAGACATAAGGCGTACAACTAGCAGATGTAAGCAGAAAATGACACCAGGTGTTACGTACAGTACAGTCACAGATGGAAGAATCCAACAGTAGAGTTTACTATTTCTACACAGAAAAGTAGGGCTTTTAGTCTTATGTCTTCTTGAAAGAAGATTAGACAGGCTCCTGGCCGACTGCTCAGGCAGAAACTAGTAATCTCTATCAGGAGTGTCGCAAGAGTGGAAACCTTGCCTTTAAAGGGACCGAGACTCTTGATACGGCACTGGATTCCTTACACGAAAAAATCACACACACAGACATGTCTCCTAAGGCTACCAGGGGGGGTGTCTACATGGAACTTCACTTTCATTACAGACTCAGAAATCCTATTGTACTTAATCAAGGTTATTATACCGTAAAATTTTATTAATAACGATAAAAGTTACAATAACACTGGCATGAAATATTAAACACCTTATATTCGTATCACAGTCCGGGCCACGATTTACAATTACAACCCTCTTATATGCTACCGCCATAAGATTTACAATGACCTTACTAGATAGAAACGTTCAAATAACAAGAGGATCTCACAAATTGACATCATTTAAGATCATAAATCCTTTAATAAAGAAATAATAACTACGCCATTCCTTCTTGTAAGTTGTCTACCCATCTACACTCTATATTATGTGGCGACAATACCCTTACACTAAGGTCGACGACAAGGATATCCTCATAACTTTAACCAACGTCTTAAGTAAAATAAAAATGAGACATCATGCTTAAAAACTGTCCATGGTAAAAATCCCCATATTTAAAAATGTCACATATAATGATATCGACTTTTAGAAGGACAATAATGAAATAGAAATACATTTCTTTCAAAATGACAAAGCTTAAAAGACAATGCTCATTGTCAACATATAAAGGTACCCTCATATTATAATTGAAGTCAATTAAAAATACAATGTGACATCCTGATTATAAGTTGTCCATGTATAAGGATGACCCCTTTTTCAAATCATATTTAAAGGTATCCATTTAAGGGACAATAAATAGATAGCGATATAATTTCCATGACAAATTTTAAAAGAAAAACTCATTGTCATATGTA
>CBVK0102953404.1:0-12161 GCA_900067695.1 Picea abies
GTTCAAGAATTTCAGGAATAAGAAGAAGTTTGGCTTAAGGAAGAAACCAAATCAAGAAAAGGATATGTCAAAGATATAATGCTTCAACTGTCAAAAATATGGTCACTACAGGAACCACTGTCTAAGTTAAAGAAAAGGAAGGAAACAGACAAAGCAACAGTTACCAAAGAAAGGGAACCCTCAAAGAAAGCCAAGCAGGATAAAACAGACATTTTCTTCTAGTCAAGGTAACAATATTCTTCAAAGTTCTTATACATACCATGTTTACATAGTTCATGTACATATCATGTATATCTATTTCTTAAAAGATAAGATGGTCAGTGAAACAATACTTATGGAAGAATAACAAGATAAGGATTGCTATCATGATGACTACAAGTCAAGCAATACACATGAAAAAGATGAAGTGCGTTGACAATCTTTGGTAACAATTCATGTGGAAGATATTATATAAGTAACAACTGCCAGATAGGCCGAAATCATAATCAAACTTGAAGAGACCCAGAAGAAGTCAAATCAGAAGGAAGTCCGTAATCAAGAGGAAATTAGGAAAAAGACTCGTGACACCTTGCAGAAGGCAATAAGGATACAGACGGAAGCGTGGACTCTCTTAGATGGAGGGAGCTAATTATAGAATTCCAAAAGAAGAGCATGCATTCATGCATGAAGCGAGGATTAATGCATGAAGCGAGGATTAGGAGGGAGCTAATCCTAAATTATATGATCCATTGAAGAATCTGTAAAGATTATAAAGTATCTTTCCATGTTCCCCATTGAAAGTAGCATCCATGATATGCAGCACGTGTTCAATTTGACTCTAGAAGAAGTCTTCTTCAAAAAGAAGCCTTAAGTATCCTTGGTTGTCCATCTACATCCATGTTCCTATGATGAAAGGAAGAAGTTGGAATCTTCGAGAAGAAAGGGCATGGAATCTGTAGAAGACTCCAAGGACCCAAAAGCTAAGGAAGAAAATGAAGATTCCAAGAAAGAAAGAAAAGCCAAAACAACCGGTTATTATATCGAGAATCATAAGACTACCAGCTTGGTTTGAACCCACTAGAAGCAATCAAGCAGAAGAAATGGAAGTTGTGATGAAGAATAGTATATGTAAGAAAATGTGAAAAAGACTTATGAATGGAAGCATTGAGAGATTCAGAACTAGAGGTTCTTCCAGCAGGAGGGAGAAGACTATGACGACAACTTGTTCCAGTAAACCAGATATACCTCTTACAGTATCCATGTAAAACATTGTTCTTCCCAATAAAGCAAATTGAGAAAGAAACTTATACCAGAAAGAGACTCATGTATGCAAATGGAAGAAAACCTTGTATGGATTCAAGCAACTTGATGCATAGTATCTCATATACAGCAAAAGCGTGGCGAAAACTTCCTATGACAGAGAAAGTGTATCAGGATGGTTACTCAGAAGTTCGGGATGATGGATTGCTAATCCATGGAAAATTCTCATGATGAAAGATCTGAAGAAGTTGAGAGACTCTAATCCAGTAAGACCTATTATCGTGCAATTTCTACTTACCCCAAAGTCCAAGGCAAGTGGGTACAGAATTGGCATAACTGGGAATAACCTATCACTGTCACCTTAATAGGAGATCCCTTTCTATTTAGGAGTATGTCAAGACTACCCCAGGGGAGACGTCCCCGGTGACCTAGGGGTTTGAGAAGGCTAAGGCAAGTAATCACAAGGAAACCCTTCCCCTCCACAGATCACTCAAGTCAAAGAGTTCTTCATGTCTTATAGAGATGAAGCAATTATGTACCTGCCCAGTGTTAGAATATAATGGATGTGCTCGTTTTACCATTGACAATATCGCTATTGTCACCCAACCATAGGCCAAAGACACCCTCCGAGCACCTTAACCTTGACAGAGAATCACTCCAAAAGCAAACCCTAGGCTAGATAGCCAAACAAAGGGTAGCGCTCCTTTCCCCAAGGGTAGCGCACCAACAAGAGATGATCAGATAGTCCAAACCCTAACCAAGAGATAGTCCAAGCCAAACGTGATCTGCTAGCTGCAGCAGCTGCAATGACAGCTCTCCTCCAAACCTGTGCACAAAACTGGGCACTGCAATGCGCACAAGTGTTGCTCTCCAATTCTAAGACTGTCTGCCAGAATGAGAACTGGCCTCCTGTATTTATACTAATTCTTGCTAACTACCTGGGCCGACTTCTCATTTTGGGTATCTATCTGTTCAGTATATATTAATTCTTCTAGCCGACTTCTTCTCTTGGAGTAGGGAAGACTCATTCTCTCCAGGTTGCACTGTGATTAGTGTCAGAGGAATGGCCCAGTTAGGTGAATGGTCCAGGCTCAGAAATCAGGGACAATTATTCTTCTATGCTTGGGAAGAATAGTCCAAATAGCCCATGGCTGATGTTTTTACTCTCTGAGGGTAGATGTTCTTCCAGATCTCACAGATGTGAGTGGAAGAATGGCCCAGATGACTCAGTTTGTATCATGATATTGTTATGTAGATTGATATCAGATGATATGATTATTGTAGAGACTGTATGTCTCTGGACAGTAGTTGTATGCCATTGTGGTGGATGTGTTCCATTGGTTGTGACAATGTGTCATTGATTAGTAGTCGTGTGCTACTTGGTGTGGTTGTGTACCATTGGATAGTAGTTGTGTACTACAATGTATAGACACAGTTGTGTTCTATTGAATGGCATTGTTCTGATTGCCATGAAAACTATCACTAGTGTTGGAGATGATTACCAGCCAGATGGATAGTCAGTATGTTGATGGACAGACATTCTCCATGTGGAAAATGGTCCAGGACAGTCATTCTTCTAGGACATATGTCATGATTAGAAGGATAGTCCTCGTAGCCCATGGTCTGGCTTCCAGCATCTATTGGAACAATTATTCTTCTAGGACATATGTCTAAATTAAAATAATGGTTCTTGTATCACTCAATGGAGTGAGTGACCTATTCAGCATCATGCCCGATTACCCAGATGGAGTATGGCTTCGAGAGATGATGCAGTCGATGCTATCAAATGATACTGATAGTGATGATGGTGCTCATGATTTGATCATGAGATAGCCTGTGTGGCTATGATGATGCTATCGGTTGAATAGTTTGTTTGTGCTCAAGACCATTGCCTTTAAAACCTCCCTAGCTAGGAGGAAGTGTTGATATTATGGTAGTTGTGGGAGGTATCAACCTCCACGTGTAACCTTTGGCGAGACTAGAATATTCTGGGAAGCTAGAAAAACCCTAGACGGTTGGATATGAACCCTAGAAGACAAGTCGACTCAAGAGAAAATGTAATATTAAGTTATTAGCCTCCAGGAGTAGAAGTCTACCCAGTTAGGTCACTTGGAGGACTATAAATAAGAGGGCGCTAGAGCTCATTTGATACACTCTCTCACAACTGCATAAGACCAGTTGTGCGCAAGTTGGAGAGGAGCTACAGCTACTGCAACTGGAAAATTTTCGGTTTTGGCTTGGACTTTTTCAGAGTTATGGTTTGGACTTTCTACTTGATATGCTAACTCTAGAGAGAGGTACGCTACCTTGGTTGGCTATTGGGTCTAGGGTTTGCTTCTGGAATTATTCTCTCTGTCAAGGTTAAGGTGCCTATGGTTGGGTGACAATATTGCTATATTGTCTATGGTGAAACGAGCACACTTACTTTTCTAACACATTTCTTGAGAATTAATTGCCAAGATGTTTTTCAAGACGAGGGAAGGAGGATGAGGAACTTTGAAAAATGGAACTTGGATAGAACAGACCAAAAGAATCAGTTTACGGACAGCTATGGTGTAGCTCCATAAGATTTTTGCAAGGACATGGAGAACTTGGAATGATAGGGCAAAGGGATTCTGAAGGATGACCCCGTCGAGAACAAATCAGAGGACAGAGGAGCCTCTACAAAGCTGTGCTGGAGCTGAATAATAGTTTCCACAAAATCCTACCTGGGAATTGGAGTTTGTGACAGAAAAATTGACATCTCACTTCAGAATCACACAGCTGAGAATTAACCTGGCTCAATACATTCTTCAGAGAAAGGGGAAGGAGAAGCAAAACAAGCTGGAAAATTTGTATCAGCTAATCAGTCACTCTCTAAGAATTTAAACCAGAATACTCGAGACTTACAACAGCCAAAACAACTGGTTGATGTATACCAGAATATGACTGCACTAAGAGAACGGCAAAGAGACAACCTGTTGGAAGGGAGCCTATGGAGGTGATAAGAGAACCAATACAAACTGATGAACAGTCTCCATTTTTTATGAACAGACTCCATTTTTGTTAATTAGGACACTGATTATATCATGTTAAGAAAACTATAATAAAATTGATTGGAACTTTTAGCAATGCAACTGGGAAGGCATCAAATTGGGAACTTCCATAGCTTCACGTCTGAGTACATCATGCTTCATTCAAATCAATAGGCACTTAGCACAGTCTAATTCCAGTGGTGAAGCATAGAAATGAGCCAACCAAAATCAGTACAATAACTGTCACCTTTTGTTTATATGTCTGCCAAATCATACATACTATTAGTGTTTTCAGATGTTAGTTATGTCTCGTGGGTGGAATATGTCAATGGTCTGTAAAACTTTTAACAGTAAGCCTATAGCAGTGTGGAGGAAAGATGACCTGTAATATCAAACGCATTTCATACCAAACCAAAATGTCAAAAAGCACCATGGATTGGTCATAATCATCCCAGCTAGTACATTATTTTTCGTATCAGTAATATAAAATCCCCCTCTTTAATTACCATAACACAAAATAAAAACCCTCCATATGACTTCAGAAAACAGTCGAGATTATCTAATATTATAACTAAACAAATTTAATGATGATCCAGTACAAAAAGTTAAATGGAAAACATTGGATAAGAAAAACACATGGGAACTTTAGTTTCACCATACAATCACAACTATGCCATAGTCATATATCAAAGATAAAAAAAATTACAAAATTCAGAACCAGTTCATACTAAAAATTATGGAAACTGGATTAATCTTCGAAAGAAAAAATCAGAAACCCAAACAATTCATAAACTGCCTACAAAATCAAATATTGAAAAATGACAAAAATACAATTACTGTTGCAACAAGGAATCCAATTCCTAACAAATTGAAGAAAGGATGAACCTAAGATTACATAAAATTGTAACACTACATTTCATGAGGAACCGTCCCTCTTAGCCCAGGGAACTTAGGCTCATTAAGCAGGAATTGGCTTTGCTTGTGAAAGTCAAATTCAGTTTTTTAGATAAAGATGTGGCCTCCCTCTCTTTCCTATAAGGGCACAGACTTAAATGCTCGCATTTCTGGATTTCTTAAGAAGGATTGTTAGATTGTTGTAACTCTCTACATTCCATATGTAACTATTTGTTTCATGAAGTAATTAATATAAATTTCTCAAATAAAAAGGATAATGTTCTAGGTGTATCTTGGTGGCTATCCACCTTCTCCACTGAATCAACATTTCCAAGCCTGTGGTTTTGATAAACCATGATATTCACCCTTTTGATGGGGAATGTAATGTAATGCCATCTCCATTTGTAATGTTATGTAATGCCTACAGCGTTAATGCACCGGATCCCATTAGAACTCCGTAGTTAAGCATGCTTGGGCTAGAGAAGTACTAAGATGGGTGACCTCTCAGGAAGTCCTAGTGTTTTACATGTTTGTGGCATTTTGTAAACTTAGACCAATTTATCCCACATGCATCATGGGAATTATTCTTCTCTCTCTCATATATAATCGAGGTGAAGGAGGTCCTTTAAGTATGCAATGGAGTGTGATGTAAAGCTTGTTGCGAATGAAGCGTAGCCAACATCTCTTCCTCTTTAGAAATAAGCTACTACCATTCTAGCCATTTTGTGTCTACAATATTCTACTATTTTTTAATAGAATTTGGGTTTCACTATATTTTTGTGTTCTCTCCTATCGTTTTGTAACTTGTTTGTATCTCATTTTGTTCTCAGTGTAATCTGGATCAGTGGTATCAAAGCAGTTTGTTACTTGTCGTTTCTTACAACATGTCCATGACAAGGTCACGGTATAGAGAGTTGGGGCTCGAGCTAGTTTCACTTGAGGACAACCGCTCTCGCAAGCCCAAGCGACCTCCCATGGCAGAAGAAAAGAGAGATGACAGAGTAGGAGATCCTTTCAAAACATTTGCTCAAGGAATCCCTCGTGTGATAGAGGAACGAGATGATGGACAACTTCGCTCAAATCCTTCGACTACCGAGGGCAACCGAGGCATCTTCAACAAGCAGCCATTTCGGAGGTGCGGCACCCTAGTACAAGTCAATTTTGATATCCCCTTATTTGAAGGCCAAATAGATGTGGATGCTCTAGAAAAATGGTTGAATCTGCTAGAAGGTTATTACTCTGTCCAACAATTTTCCGAGCGCGAAAAGATCACCTTCGCACTCCTTAAATCCCTTCCCCGTGTCAGGGCTTGGTGGGAAGGTTACTGGGAGAGGTACACCGCAGATGAATCTACACCATTCGAGAGACAACCCACTTGGGTGGCCTTTATAGATGCCTTCAAGGAGAAGTTCTACCTTGTCGAAAGTTATGATGATCAATATATAAGATGGACGACTCTGCGTCAGGAAAGAGACCAGTCGATGTCAGAGTACACTAACATCTTCTATACCTTATGCTCAAAGTTGGGTATCAAAGAGTCTGAGCAGCGCCTTGTTCTGAAGTACCGCAGTTTCCTACATAGGTACATCCAAACAGAAATGGATTTCTTGGAAATCTCCTCACTCAGAGTTGCTTATCTATATGCAGTCAAAATCGAGTAGAAATTCAAGCAGCAGAGTAAGCAAGAGTTCAGGTTTGCAAGTACACCACAACATAAGCATGACAAAGGAAACCCTAATGAAGGACAAAGCAAGGAGAGTCAATTTCAAGAAAATCAGTCCAACTCGTCAACTAAGAAGGGTGATGGGAAGTCGAAGAAGGACACTAAAAAGTGGTGTGAGTTCCACAAAATCCCACGGCAGAACACTGATGAATGTCACTTGAAATAGTCATTGGTGGCCAAGCTCAAGGAAAAAGAATCATAACCTGACTTGGACTCTGATTCAGAGAACAAGAAAGGGAAATGGATCATCGATGTAGAACCCATTGCTACCATCGTGGCAACAACAATCCAACCAGAAGAACCAGAGGAGCCTGAAGAAGGGGGTGCCTCTTCCACTAACAGAGTAAAGGGGACCCTGTTGCATATCATTGTTGACAACAGGAGTCAGAAGAACCTGATCTCAATCGAGGTTGTCAAGAGATTGAAGTTGCCAATGATGCCACACCCCCAACCATACACCATCGGATGGTTGAGTCGGGGATGAGACATATGTGTCAGCCAACAGTGTTGCATGTCCTATGAGTCTCGACCTCACCGTGTCATTGTTACTCTGGGAGGTCGGCTCTACAAGGTACCAAAGGTAGCTTTGACTACTGCCACTTCATTGATCTCGACAAAACAATGCTGCAAAGTAATCTCTTAGACCACGTAGTTTTCCCTCTTCACGAACCAATCAAAAGGTGAACAGAAAGTCATTGCAACCACTACATCCAAAGACCTTTCTATCCAGCAGAAGCAGGCGACAAGAATGCAGACGAGCACGAAGATATTTCTACTTCACCTATAGGGGTGCCTCTGCACTACCACGTCTCGCATTCCATTGACTCGGTGCTCGATGCTCCCTTACCTAATGGTCCAATCCATAGACACTCATTTCTAGAGAATGAGAGCCTTCCATATGTTCAGCATAGCTCTATGGGCCACAACCCTTTTCAAGTGTGCTTGGGGTTCCAACCAATAGCCCCCATATAGCTCTTCTTGTTGCATCTTCACCGACAAAGTCCTCCCACACTCAGACCAAGGAGATCATGCAGCCATATTTGTTGAACAGATCCAACACCTCCACCAACAGGTTCATGACATCCTTCCACGGGCCACATACAAGCAAGACAGCTACTTCAACAAGGCAAGCAGCTCACCAAAATTCAAATTCAACAAAAGTTTCCCATCTCTCGAGGGAACTTGACGCAATGGAGACCATTGCTTCCTAAGGGGGGGAAACTGATCCAGGTGGATCTCGATGGCCATCCACCTTCTCCACTGTATAAACGTTTTTGAGCTCGTTGTTTTGATAAACCATCATATTCACCCTTTTGATGGGGAATGTAATGTAATGCGATCTCCATTTGTAATGTAATGTAATGCCTACAACGTTAATGCATCGAATCCCATTAGAACTCCATAGTTAAGCAGGCTTGGGCTAGAGTAGTACTTGGATGGGTGACCTCCTAGGAAGTCCTAATGTTTTACATGCATATGGAATTTTGTAAACTTAGACCAATTTATCCCACATGCATCATGGGAATTATTCTCCTCTCAATCTCACCTAAACAAAGGGATATGCTGGAAGATAAAATGAACATTAACAAATAAGCTTAAGATCACTTTCTCACCTAAAAGCAGATAAAGTGGAGAAAATTAAATAAAAGTTGCCAAAATGAGAACAAGCTAGACACAAACTACACTGTGAAACCAAAAGCTAAGATCTAAAATGCAAAATTGCAATGAAATCTGAAGTTACATATATAAAGTGTATTTACCAACAAATAGAAGGGAAACATAAGAAACTAATTACGCTAGAATCATTCTATACCATCTTCAAAAAAATTTAAAGAAAAAAGAGGAAAAAGGTATAAATAAGCTAAGCATTCTATGAAAATTGTGTTATAATAGATGCAGCAATGAACAGTTATATTTCCGAAGATTGTTTCTTGCATGTAGGTTCCATGGAACATTTTTGCATAGATGAGCTTCCGCTTGGCCAAATTTATCAACTTATGCAAAAAACATGTGAGTCCTCAATTATTTCCATCGCGACTTTAACATAACAAGTTATGAGAACAGGGTGCCATTTGCTCCACTATCAAATGACAAAGATTTCAAATATATTGATCAATATGTACCATAAATGCAACTAGCTCTTACATGTCTTGTTGGCAACCTAATCTAGACATTTGCCTAGTAGGAGTTTATTAATAAATCAAAGGGCATTAGAAATATCTCAATAACCTAAATCCTCTTGTTCATTCTTCAATCTGGATTGATGAAATGGACCAAACTGAATATTCACTTGAACTTCCAAGGTGATATATAGATGTTCTCTTTGAAAATTTGCCCTCTGAAATTGGGCACCCTTTTTCTCGAGATATTGTTGTCCAAAAAAATGTTGTATATGCAAAAAATGCCCACTTTTCCCCAATTTAAATACCACTGATGAATGAAATTCTCTTGACAAATACAGCTCCTAATAAGAATTCTGCATAAATCCCTTAATGCAAAGTTGGTGACCAATAAAATGGTTAGCATTGTTACTGCATCAATATGCAAACCAACAAAAGACAGGAGAGAATAGTCCCTTATGCTTTTGCATTTGACGTGAAGTCAACACATGTCTGGCAAGTGCAGTCAGAAAAGCGGCAAATGCTGCAGCCAAAGCACACACAAGAAGTGCACCCAGCACAGGCAGCAACATTTGGACATCCTCTGTGTGCTTTGCGGCTCACTCTCTCCTCATCCTCTTGACAAGTGATTCTGTATGACAAATGTCAAAATTATAATTACCATGAAAGCTCGCCTATGATATTAAACAACAAATATGAAAAGAAACAATAAGGATATCATTTTAGAAGGCACCTGTAGTTGCTAATAATACAGTGTCATAGTAAACCGAGTGAGAAATGATAAATTCATCAGTATATTTGGTAATCAAATTTGACTTTCATGCCCAAATCGATATTCACAATTTCCTTTTTCAATGTTAGATAATACCAACAGATGATCAAATGACCCTGGGATGTGTGCAAAACTTAAAAATATATTCACCACATTAGCTTACATAAAACAAGAAATCAAACACACATCAAGAATGCTAAACAAACTCAGAAAACTTGATTGAAACAGAATATATTTTAATATGAAATAATTAAAGACTAGAAAATCCACTGATTATAATGGTCCGGAGTCAAAACAGTGGATATCCTGCACAGAGATAAACCCTCAAACAGTGCAATCTGGATTCTGAACTGCTGGAAACATTGATTGAAACAGAATATTTCTAATAGTCTTTAATAACAAGGATGGTTGTTTTCAATCGGTTAACATCAATATTTAAATAGCAAAGTTACAGCTATCTTAACATGTGATGCTTCTCACTAAATAAAAAAGAATCTAAAAGATTCCAGAGAAAAATCTGTAGAGCGGATTTTTAGCACAGGCATAATAAACTGGCATAGAGCCGATGTTGAAAAAATCAATGTCACCCCTAGATAAAGACACTTTAGTGAAGAGTCATTAGTCTAGACTCTAAATGAAGTAAAAAGGAACAGGTTGGATAAGTGCTGCTGAAAAAGAGATTTTTAGCACAGGCATAATAAACTGGCATAAAGCTCAATGGCAAGTATTGGAATCCAAAGAGTCTACCAGTATACTTGGTAAAAGTTAAAGGAAACAATGGGAAACCTAGCACAAACTGGCATCTAGAAAAAAAATTTGAAAAAAAATTGAGTACAATGAGAGACTATCAAATTATTCTGGTCTTAGAATTGAAGATCATAAGTTACATCAACTCTACCTCGTACTATCAACTATTATTGCTGGTGCTGGAGTAAAACATATTTCAATAAATAACACCTTTCATCGGCCAACAACATTTTCTATTTATTGGTTAAGTTAGGTTAAAACACTTTTCAATGAACACCAACTTTCAATGGTCAACAACATTTACTATTCATTAGTTGTGGGCTGTGGCAGGCTAAATAACATTACAGGGGGTACTACCTTTTAGTGCTAAACAACATTTACTATTTATTGACTTTGTTGGGGTGAATAACTTATAAATGGGTACCTTCAAGTGGTCAAGGCATGAATATTCTCACCATATTATGAGTGATAATAAATATGGCAAGAGATATATTACTGAGTCGGGATTGTGTCTTCTGCCACATAAGAATGGTGAGGAACATGGAATGTAGAGTGTAGTATATAATTTGCGCTATTTTCCACGTAAGAGATTTGATGGTGGGCCATACACTATCACCTCACTTTAGCTATCCAACAGAATGGATGATTCGCTAATTTCCTTATAGTGTAATTAGGTTATGCTAGTATCACTTCTATGGTATAAAGTTGTGTTTCAAGGTATCTGGAGACAAATATGTAACAGATACAACCTTAAACCATCTCCTAGTCTTCCTCTCTCCGATGACCATGCACCATTTCTGTTGCCATCACTCCCTTATCTTTGTTCAAGAATATTTAGTTTCACTACAAATGCTTAACCCCTTTCTACTAGAGAAATGGTCTCTGAAAGCTTATTAAAATGAAAAATAAAGAAAAAGTTCTCTCTTAGAGGGTTGCCCAATCTGAGTATTAGTGTTGCACTGTGCAGATCTAAGTCAATTCACTCCAAAACAACCAAGTATTCACTTAGTGAGTCAACCTATAGACTCAATCAGCAGCTGAGTCAATTTGACTCGGCCAAGTTGCTGTCTGACTTGGTCAAGTCAAACCAAACTCACCAACTAGGCTGAGCCAAATCTGACTTGGTCGAGCCCTCATCAGGCACATTAAGTACTGATATAGAGCCCAAAAGTTAAAACCAAAAAATTCAGAAATAATCTAAAAATAAAAATAAAAAATCCTAAACCTAAATAAAGGTTGACTTACCTTTTTAAATGCCTTCCTCACCTCATTTATCATTGCTTGCATTTCGGGAGATTGGAAATGATTTAGAGAGTAAACCCTACATGTTGTATAAACTTTTCTAATTATGGGAATAAGGTGTGATCTCTCTAATCTGTAATGGATTTAATCCTTACAAATACACTCTGTTACCCCTCACATTGCATGAGAGGTAAACTTGTGATAACAGGATTTCTGCAGGTTAGTATGGTGATTCTAGCCTTCCAAAGGTTGGAATGTTGGGATGTCGTTGCTTCAGTTGTACATCATGCTCTTCATGGACCAACATCATGGTGACCACCTAGGCATGTTCTAGTCAGTTTCACTTTGTGTTGCATGGTTAGTTCATGAGTGTCCTCTAGTATGTGTTGAGATTTGGGTACCTTGGAAAG
>CBVK0102953427.1:0-16431 GCA_900067695.1 Picea abies
GCATGTACTCATGAGCATCTTCCTGCTCCCACCTCTGAAAAGAAGTCGACCTATTGCTCAAATTATTTACCAAATCCCATGGCACTATGATTTCCCCCATCGAGGATAGTGATAATTCCACATGCTCTTGGAGCGCACAGAAGGCACAGAAATCCTCAATTTTGCATGGGATTTTATGGTTCCAATTATGAAGGGATTCAACCCACAGTGGCGTATAAGTCATGCACTGCAAGAGAGCAATGAGAAAGCAAGTATTTCCCAAATTGCGAAGCCCTGCACCCAGAACTAGTCTTGGGCAGCGCAGTCAAATTTAATATCTGTTACAACATTGGCTCCAACTAGGGATGGTGCTTTCCTGAAAGAGCAAGTATTTCCCAAATTGCGAAGCCCTGCACCCAGAACCAGTCTTGGGCAACACAGTCAAATTTAATATATGTTACAACAGGAACTATGGCCACTAGATGAAGATATGTTTCTTACGCAGTGTCATCAAGTGGTGCAAAAGGCTAAGAAAAATGTGTGATATGATCACCACATCAAGCACAAAACATTCAGTCAAGGTGCCATAGTTTTGCTATACAATATTAACTTCATAGTAAATTACAAACACATTGGTTTGGTCCATTCATAATTCATGAAATACGATCATCAAGAGTCAGTTGAACCAACTGGATAGAACACTCCAAGATGGGTGGGTGAATCGCACATGCCAAAAGCCTTTCACTTCACCAATAATCTAAATATGCCACTCCTGGGCTTTTAGTTTATTTTATTTTTTATACTTATAAGGATTAACCCTACGATTAATTCAATGAGTTGATTCATAGGTTTTTTCATAGTTTATAAACTAATGAGGCTTAACCCTATGGTTAATCTAGTTAGTCAAGTCATTAGTTTTTTTTGTTTAAACTAATAAAGCTTAACCCAATGGTCAATCTTGTTAGTTGAATCATAGCTTTTAGGAGCATTGGTTACTTTAAATTGTCAGGTTTAGTAAGGTAGCATGTTTTATACTAAGTCGAGTTGTGTTACTTTAATCAAGTTCTAATGTAAGTTTGGTTTTTTGCTTCAGAGTGGGCACCACCTTTGTGGTTGGGAAAGTTTGGTTTTTTGTTTCAGAGTGGGCACCACCTTTGTGGTTGGGGAAAAAATTTGCATGTGTTGACATTGTCCCACAATCACAAGATCAGAACTCCAGGTGAATCGTGGCATCACAATTAAATCCATTCAATCGAACAAACTTTAAACAAGCCAATCAAGTTGGCAATTAAATCCATTCAATCGAACAAACTTTAAACAAGCCAATCAAGTTGGCAAAATGCAAAACACTAGGATAGATTAAGTAAATTCTAAGTTGATGACACGGTTTTGGCACTAACATCATGTTTCCATTTATGGCAAATGACACTCAAATCATTCCCACAATATGGTTGTTAATGTGATTGATACACCGTTATCTTGAACTTAATTCTATATATACATATCTCCCACAATGATTCTCTATCTTGTAAATTAACTTTTAGTTGTGATTTCCTTGCTCATAATTCATTGTCACCAACTAATGTATGACTCTCTCAACCAAAACAACAAACTTCGATGGATGATTTAGGGACATACACAAGTCTATATTAGGTGCCAAGCTCAACCAACAAAAGGTATGGGGAAGATGTTTATTAGATTCACCCAAGATATGAAGAAAGCAATGCATGCAGACCCCATAGATGTATGTCCTTGAGAGAGGAGATTAGGAGATTTTCATGGTAAAGTTAAATTACTCGCATCATCAACCATGATTTCTCAAACGCTGAGCAATTCCCAACACTACAGAAGGATTATTATATGATATCATCATAGATATCAAGTCCAAGTCAATGCGCAAAGTAGCACAAATCCTTACATGTGGAGTGATGCAAAAGCATAAGCAAGGGGAATGCACATTGGACATCTTCTTCATTAATGAGGACTACACAAGAGCAACTCCATTTAACCATGGGTTCTTTTTGTTGGTTTGCCATGTTCAACTTGGAGGCAACATAAGACCATGAAACCCTCGAACAAGAGCATCCTTTGGTCTCTACACACATTGCCCACATTTACCATGCCATAAACTATTCAACGGGTGGGCAACATAAGACCATGAAACCCTCGAACAAGAGCATCCTTTGGTCTCTATAGCATCCAAGCAATGGCATTACCACAGAAACCATAACAACATGTCAACCAATGACACTACATTCAATGAATGGTACAACTAAATGCTATCACTCACTCTATTTGAAATAAGTTTCCCTAGGTGGATCATAAATCACTACCAACAAGTGAAGTTTAAAACCACGAGGGACAATAGTGACGTCAAGTTGATCATGGCCCAGGAAAGAGAATTGAAATGAACTCACTATGTTATGTCCTCACAAAAAAATAGTGAACACAAAGATTGAACATTGGCTAAGAATCATAAAAGCAACAAATGAGACTAGAGACTTCTTTTGGTTTACAAAAAAGTAGTTGGACAACATAAAAAGGGGAGACTTTGACATAGTGTCCATACTAACCCCTCTCTAGTAGAGCATAATGCTCACAAGCCTAGCATGCTCAAACAAATCAAGGTCAAGGCTCCAAAACTCACACATTGCCCACATTTACCATGCCATAAACTATTCAACGGGTGGGCAACACACATTGCCCACATTTACCATGCCATAAACTATTCAACGGGTGGGCAAAAGCAAGGAAACATAAACTAAAAAGGAAGTTACAGAGAGAGGCTAAAGCAAGTATTCAAGATGTTCATAAGGGCACAATTCGCAGAGAAGCCCAAAACACACCCCTCGAACGAGGGAAAACCCCCACTCCAAAATATAATGAAAGTAAAATTTGTGCAAGTCAACCACCCCCTGCCAAAGAGTGAACAAGAGAAAGAACCTATGATCATCATCCTCGAACAATCTAATACTCAGGACACTCATCGAAATGGAGAAACATAATGCAACAACATTAATTATAAAGAAGCAAAGAATTTTGATCAACGATCAACCCAAGCAAATAGAGACAAGCCACAAAAGTTTGCAAGAGCTCTGCGATATGAATACCTCAAAGGATGAAGTCGCAAGGAGCGATGGAGGAGAAAATCCACACAAGAACCCCCCAATAAACATATAGGGGAAAGCTTCTAAGAAACTTCAAAAGAAGAGACCCAAGAAGCAAAGTCATGTAACCAACACACTTGGAGTAGATGTGAATAGGGATCCCAATGCAGCAATGAAAACTACAGAGACAACCACTGGGAACACTGAATAAGTTGTGGCCATGCTCAACAAAATGCAAGAGAATGATGTTATCATGCAATGTTTGAACACTGACACCCACGAATGCAATCTGCAATGCAGTGTTATAGTTGTCCAAAAAGAACAAAGAGAGCCCTGGCAATGCCCACAATGACATAGAGACATCCCTCCATCAAATACTCCCACTAGCCATCATGAATCCTCAAGTTGGTCTCCATTTCACAGCTTCATAACCCATCGATACCACTACAATGTCATTGTCTCAGAGGAGTTGGTTAGGGCACACCATTCCTCCATAATAGAAATTAGAAACACTCTTTGCACAGAATGACAAGAAGCGAAAGCATGACAAGAAACTACATAATGCACATGGCTAGCTTCAAGCAGCCTTGGACAACAGATACAAATTAAGACACGAGAACCAACGTCTGACTATTCACATCAAGGATATCAGAACAAAGTTCTTGAACAAGTGGCCTACAATTCAAGAGGCAGATCCATAAATTGAGCCCATCACTAAAGATGTGACCCCACTAAGCTACTAGACAAGGTTCACCTATCATATTCAAAACTACATCAACATTTAATAACATTGTGAGTCAAGCTAGACACAAAAAAGGCAACTCAACGACACTCAAACCAAAAGGCTCATGGAAACTATAGAGTCGATGGTCCATAAGTGTGAAGCTCAATCCCTTGCAACTTAAAATTGCAATAGAGAAATACACAAAGGCACACAATGTTATTAAATGTTAACTCAACGACACTCAAACCAAAAGGCTCATGGAAACTATAGAGTCGATGGTCCATAAGTGTGAAGCTCAATCCCTTGCAACTTAAAATTGCAATAGAGAAATACACAAAGGCACACTCTGCAATAACCGACTAAACCAACCAAAAGGCAGAGAAAAGCGCCACAAACAACCTACAAAAATAAATTATCAACGCACAGGCATAAGTAGAATTTGTCGTATACCCAGCAGAAAGGCAATGCAAATATGATCAAATCAATCAACTAGATAACAAGATGAATCGGACTTTCCAGGGGTAAAGCAAAGTGCAGCAAGAACTGGGCTTCCCCGGGCTGGATGCCAAACCACACTTCCTCAGGCTGGACGCCATAAAAAATGTCAAGAACTCTAATGCCCCAACATCTTTGTAGCTAAAAAAATGAGCATAGGTACAGGGATCCTCNNNTCATCTTTGTAGCTAAAAAAATGAGCATAGGTACAGGGATCCTCGCCAAAAACACCACATAAGGATAAGGCCCAATCCTTCTGAGCAGGTCCAGAGTTACTTTTGACTAAGTGATCACAAGCACTGGACAACTTCTTAGGATTCTAACAAGTTGTTAACACAATTCTAGAGTTGCCCCCCCTTCATTTGGAGGGGAATTCCCAAATTCTAGCCTATGTGATCTTGGATTTCTCCTTCCCCTTCTCTCCTATCCACCCTTCTCAAGTTCTTGAGGTTCTTTTTTGTTTTCTTGCATGTTGCTAAAGGTCGGACGATCTTGGGTCTTCTTGGTCTCTTTTGAGTTCCATGTGTCACTAGGTGCAGACCCTCCTTGTCAGAATTTTAAGAAGGCCAGCCTTTCCACATCTATGCAGGTCTACTTGTACTCTGTTGTTCTTTGTTTCAAATTCAATCTCTTCTTTGAACTCTTGGACCTTCTCAAATCTAAATCAACTTGGATTCACACAACCTCAACCAAGGGGTTCTCAACCTTCTCAAACTTGAAGAATATTGGTGTCTTCCAATGTAAAAGACTAGTCCTTTAAGAGCATGAAGGTAAATTTCTTATTTAGGTAGATATAGCATTGTGTGTTCTCTTTGTTGCTCGTTTAGATCATATTTACTTTGTTGCTTATTTAGATTATATTTACTTTGTTGCACATATATTACAGAGAAAGGGTAACCTCATTCTTTTTCATTTCCTAGTTTGTTGTATGTTGTTTGTACTCTCTCCCTTCAATTTCAAGTAGTGATTCGCTAGTTCAAATAGTTAAGAGATTCGAGGCCCGTCTAAGAGAACAAATTCACCTTCAGGAATAAAGTAGACCCCTCTATCTTTGGGAATAGTTTTCACCTTTGCCAAGGTGCATCCATATGAGAGACATAATCAACAAGCTCACATTAGCATAATGTACTTTATATTCGAATGAAGCAAATATACCCGAGCTTTACAACAAATATAAAAAGTAAAACTTGCCTGATATCATTTAGATGTTATATGAAAAAAGGATACATCAAGCTGGCTATCAAATTGTGGGCTACTGCCAGTCTGGGATAGATACTCATCTTCATGTGAAATACAAATGTAGCTGACATTATTGGCCATTAGATCAATTCCACTTGATCGTTATTGTGAGATTAAATAGAGTACATTTCTGCCATGGCTTCACAGGCCAGTCTGAACAAATGTGCAGAACTACCCAAATGCATCCAACAAAAAAATATATTTTTCTATGGGTACCGTAAATCAGAACTAGTGACTTGCTTTTCTGTCTACATGGGAGCAAATTGATTATAGCATTTGCACGAATCAAGAATGGGGTGACCACTTGGGATCTACACTTATGAAAAACCATTGCTGGCATTGACCTGCAATAAATCAAAACTTCAACCACAACTTTGGGGTCCTAAAAATCGTTACTGTCAGTATTAGCATCAATCTAAAAATCAGGCTTGTTATGCAATTCTCATCCCTACTTGTACAAAAGCCTCAAAACTATGCCGTAGTAAAATTCTATTCATAATCTGAATATCAGGTATGCACTACTGATTTCTAAGCCAACGCCCCAATAGATCTACTTTTCTTTATAAATAGCTGATGAGACCAAAGGATGACAAGATCCAAAAATCTATATTTAGATAAAATCAGGCTCTCCAAATAATCAAAATTTCTGATAGTGACCAACTTCCATGTCTTCCACAACCAGAACTTCTGGATGAATCTTTTTCTGGTCTGCTGATTGTGCTCCTTGCTTGACACATGTATAAGGATCAGAAAGTTGATCCAAGCTATAAAGTCTTAGGCCTCGAGTTCATAACTGAAGCAATGAGAATCCTATCAGGATATTCTTTCTTCAACTGTTTGAATTCTTTCAACATGGTCTCAAGTGGACGGTTACTGATAAGCTCAATATTTTCCACTCAATGACTTCCCCTTCTGCTGATCCATTATGACCTCCTGCTCGGAGACGTGCATAGTGACCAACTTCCATGTCTTCCACAACCAGAACTTCTGGATGAATCTTTTTCTGGTCTGCTGATTGTGCTCCTTGCTTGACACATGTATAAGGATCAGAAAGTTGATCCAAGCTATAAAGTCTTAGGCCTCGAGTTCTTCCTGGAGCTCCACCTCTCAGGTAAGAGACATCAAGTACGTGTCTGCAGCCCAAAGAGTTGTAAACATCAGTGCCCTGAATATTTTATTTAAGAAACAAGGATTCTCACATAGGCGCTAGGGCTAAGCAATTCTCTGAGAAAGACGATTCTCCAGAATATGTTCACTTACATATTATTTGATGCTCTTCCATCCGGTGTCATACCACCATACACTGTTACTTTTTGATCCATTAATGATGCAGAATGACCGTCTAGAAACTCAACATCTGCCAAAGCTATGTTTGTTTTGCATGCCAAAGGACGGCCCACATTTGGTAAAACCTTATAGGCCACCATTCTAAGAAGTAAAACATGAAAATTACAAGGAAAATAAAACAGTTACTTACAGGACTTGGGGAGACCATTTGCTGCTGCTAATGGTATGAACCCCTCATTCAGGCCAAGAATTCCCTTCATAGGAGAAAGAATGTATTTAAAGACATTTCATTCCTTTCAGATCAAAATATCAAACCCCTCTAATGCAAGCAAAGCCTCAAGAAGTAGCCTACCTTGAGACTCTGATAGCATATCTCCAGGTTATCATTGACCAAAATATGGTCAAATAACGACGAGTTTCTCCCAAGCTCCAGCTCTTCCTTCGCATTTCTCAGACGATTTTGGATCTGATCCTCTTTTTCTGTTCCCCTGGAATAAAGTATCTTCTATAAAATTACATATCCATGATTCTGAACTTTCCACTTTTTGTATTTACCTTCTACCATTACAACATAAAAGCATGATCAAATCACTAAAAAACATAAACCAGATTTTTGTATGTACCTTCCACGCAAACGTTTCTCAAGATCTTCAAATGAAGGTGGACAGATAAAGATGAAAAGCGCATCTAATGTACTGTTCCTCACAGCCCTTGCCCCCTGAACATCAATGTCCAAAATGCATCTCTGCAAAGCAAATAAGACCACCATAGACACTTCAAAATCACCTAGCTGACAACCCCTGACAGAAAGTTGGAGTTCAACTAAACCAAAATCACCTAGCTTACAACCCCTGACAGACAGGAGGAACAATCAAAACAGAATTGATATTGGCCCACAACAGTTTAAGAATCTATGGCTGAAAAACTTCTACAAGTCAACAAAAACAGGGTCAAGTCTTACCTTCCCTGCATCAGCCACTGCCTCCACGGCTGCAATACTTGTGCCATATAAATTGCCATGGACATTTGCAGATTCAAGAAACTTTCCTTCCAGGACCTCCATTTCCATTACCCCACGTTGGGTAAAGTGATAATCTACTCCAGCCATCTCTTTCTCTCTTGGAAGCCGTGTTGTGTGACTTACAGAGAACCCAAAAGTAGATGGAAATTCTTTCATGAGCTTAGATATCAAGGTTCCTTTACCAACACCAGATGGTCCACTAATCACCACTGGTTGAGGAGTGTCACCTATCGCACCCTTGCTCCAAGCCACAACTTCCTTCCCTTGCACCTCTTTCTGATTACTGACGAAAGGAGTGTCAACCTTTCCTTCCCTTGCACCTCTTTCTGATTACTGACGAAAGGAGTGTCAACCTGCTCATATCAATATTAAGTCAATATTGACCTTTTCAAGCTTCATTAAAAATTAAACTCGAAGATTTTAATGTTCAACATGATTCTGACCTCTAGAAACCAGATGTTGTCCTTTGGTTCAGAAGTCCCACCAAGAATCAATATCCGATCATTGTTCAGAGGTACAGCAGAATGGCCCCGTCGAGGTGATGGTTTGGTGCCCAGAACCATTGGAGTAATCCTGCCGGCATCACAGAGAATTATATGAACCCTGGTAAATGAATCAGCTCAGCTGAGAACAGGTGAGTCAGTTAGTCGTCTAGCTTACCATTTGCCAGTCAATGTGTCAAGAATTTGAACATCATTAGCCAGGATACCTCCTTGATCCCCTCCAAATATGTACTGCCAAAGGGTAAATGATTAATGGCAACATAGAAGCCTTTCCCGCAACAATTAAAAAGCATACTAGGATTTAGAAACATGCAATTTAAACAAATCATGAACTGCAGACGCCTATTGTAAATAAGCTGGTGATCCTTAGACACTTACTATTCTTTTCCCAACAACAGTAGCAGAGTGGGAAAATCTAGACTCTGGATAAACCCCATTGACCAAAGCATTCCTTGGATCTTCCAAACACCCTTGCAAATCACCCTGCTTGAAACTTGTTAAAAGATAGTTTGTGTGCTTGGGTAAACTGTACATAATGTAAAAACCAAAATATTCTCAAATTACAATAAACAAGTGTAAGATGATAAGAAAACGTTCTCAAGCTTGTGGTGATGCTTGAAGAGTCACAAAATCACTCTACATAAGATTAATCAAATCAACTCTCGATAAAGAGAAATATGATTTGATGTATATACAACACCCTAAAATAAAGATATAAGTTCGAAGCAATAACAAGCATAGCATATGCATAAGGAAATGAGATGCAATATGAAGAACATTAAGCAACATTTCATGAAGAGATATCGCTCCTACAATTTTTGTTGTTGTAAAAACAGGAGTCTGGACACAAGACTCGTAATCATTGCCGACAGTCTCTCAGGAATGGTTCCACTGCAACCTTGAATGTTAAAATTGGCATTCCCGCATTTCCTTAGCAAAAAGGCATAAAAACCCTTTTGTATTAAGGCCACTAGTGAACAGTAAGCTATACACTACCTTGAGAAAGGCACAATGCTAGAGTATCATATGACCTTCATTGATTTTGCAATGAAAGAAAATGACCAGGTGTTGGGATAGAACCCTGATGGACTTGAAAATCCGTGTGCGGAAGTGTATCTCGCGACAGAAATGTAAGAAAATTTCCGGAATAATTCACTACTCCCGAGTCCTATGGAACTTCATTGATTTTTAATACAAAAAGACAAAAAGTTCTAGGCCTAGATCATATGAAGCTGGCATTTACAAGATAGCTTGTATCCCTGTTCCCTACTTCTAAACACCAAAAGAGACCGGCATTGGGTTGAAGTAATAAAAGTGCATTAACTTCTATAAAGTTGGAAAGGCAACTCACCATAATCACAACAGATCAATAAATCCCTCCACAGAAGCAAACCTACATCAAAGAAACAATCAAATCCTTCAAAATTTAAACGTCAAGCTACCAAAAAAATGCCTGAAAAGTATAAATTATCGAGATTGAAGGAAAAATAACTCTGCTTTAGATCAAAACATGAATCCCCCCTGCGTTCCTCTCTTTGAAACTAACAACTCTACAAATAAAGGAAAACAAAGAGTATAATTACCGGTCCCCTGCTTAATTCGATAGTCAAATCTCAAACTCGCCTTATTCGTTGAAAGACAGAACACCAATACACTGATCCGTTACTCACCACAATGGTCAAACAACACCTACATTACAGCATTGTTGCATTATTCTACTGCAACTCCCAGAACAAACCAGATATGCAACAAACCACCAGAATCCAAAACTCGTAAGTGAAACATACAGAATAACAGAAGCCTATTTACATCCATGCAAACTCTCGAATTTCCCCTAAAAATCTCCAAATAAGCCTGAAATCATACCAAATCCATGGATCGCAACCTCCTAACACCGATCTCGTGCAAAGGCACGCAAATCTCTCGCCAGAACTAGAATAATAGATCGAGCCTCACAAATTCCAGTTCTTAAAGACGCTTAAGACCACAAAATGTGCTAGACAGGTCTGTTCCACCGAGACAATTTCTGGCATTAATTCTTCATTTAACAAAGAACAAAGCAAAATTTCACGGAAAAGGCCAGGAAGCGCTAAACACGCGGTGTCGAACACGACACGTGACAAAACAAAACAAAAAAATTGACGATTTGCCCGTTAAACACTTCAAAACAAATTGTATAAGCCTCGAATCCTTAACCTCAAGAGAAACGCAAGAGAACTACAATTTCAGTCGTATTTTGTTCCGAGCCTCGACCTTTAAATGGAAAAACCCTGGGACTTAACCCTAGTTTATTTAAAGAATCTAACAATTATACCATAGTTGGCAATGTTTCGCTTTCCTTGCAAGCATTCTTGTCCTCTCTCTCGATTAGCACCGTAACGATTTGTCATTTTACTATAAAAGCAAAAAATCTTGTAATTTTTAAAATATTCGCCCGGGGCCCTAGAAATACCGTTTTTGTTCTTCAAAGAAAGCCAAAAGCGCAGTGTTGACGGAAACGGATTAAAAAAACCTACCTTGCCCGCACAGATTCGTTGCTAGTAATACGAAAGGTCGTGGCTCTGCAGCGTCGAAACCCTAAATCGCTTGTGATTTCCTGGAAACTGCTTCTTTCTCGCCGTCTGGGGCCTCATAAACAGCCTGAAACCGTGATTTGAGCGAGTGGAGCTCGTGCATTCGTCCGAGAGCCGAATGCCGTACCTCGACCAGACCAGCCCGGGAGGCGTAAAAATTGGCAGGTTGCTTCAAAGGCAGACTAGGTTTAATATTTATAATTAACTAATATTAATAATGAATATATAAAATTATAGCATGGTCCCCCTAGATAGTATTCGTTCCACATTAATAGCGAACTTCAAGAAGTCTCCGTATCGGATTTCGCATCGAAAACAAGATGACATCAGATTTACAAAATTCTGCAAGTCATTACTACAATTTTATACATAAAAATAGCAAGGAGGAGCGGCACAAAAGCGGGCCATGACTTCCTGTTCCCATGGAAACATGGCTGGCCATGATTCCTGGTCGGTCGCTCTCATACAGGGCAATATAAAGGTGAAGGTGGTTGTGTGAGGTTGAAAGGTTTTGAAAACCCAACGTTTAGGTCCATTATGTTTGAACATATATGGGACAAAATTGCAAATTTTAAATTAATGATGGTCATAGAAGATGGAAAGATACAGAAGTTGCAAAGATATTTCGAGAGAAGAGGTAGATTGGGTTAAAGCCCAGAAATATTTGATAATAGATAAATTGCAAATTTTAAATTAATAATTATTTTATGTAAAGACATTTGTAAGAAGAAGTAGACAAAATGGAAATCTACTTTCTTATTAACTTTGGAAAATATTAAACATACAAATCATACATATTTATACTAAATATGAAAAAGATTTTCCAACCTTCTAGATACTTTTCCAAATAATATCACAGACCAAATTTTAAGATAAGTCTTGTAATTCTCATAAAGTTCAAACATGACAAGTCATACATAAATTTCTATGAAAGGACTGTTTTTAGTTTAAACTTTTTAATCATACATAATTTTCTACACATGGTTTAGGACTTTTCTAATCTTCAAAGTGATTTGAGCGAGTGGAGCTCGTGCATTCGTCCGAGAGCCGAATGCCGTACCTCGACCAGACCAGCCCGGGAGGCGTAAAAATTGGCAGGTTGCTTCAAAGGCAGACTAGGTTTAATATTTATAATTAACTAATATTAATAATGAATATATAAAATTATAGCATGGTCCCCCTAGATAGTATTCGTTCCACATTAATAGCGAACTTCAAGAAGTCTCCGTATCGGATTTCGCATCGAAAACAAGATGACATCAGATTTACAAAATTCTGCAAGTCATTACTACAATTTTATACATAAAAATAGCAAGGAGGAGCGGCACAAAAGCGGGCCATGACTTCCTGTTCCCATGGAAACATGGCTGGCCATGATTCCTGGTCGGTCGCTCTCATACAGGGCAATATAAAGGTGAAGGTGGTTGTGTGAGGTTGAAAGGTTTTGAAAACCCAACGTTTAGGTCCATTATGTTTGAACATATATGGGACAAAATTGCAAATTTTAAATTAATGATGGTCATAGAAGATGGAAAGATACAGAAGTTGCAAAGATATTTCGAGAGAAGAGGTAGATTGGGTTAAAGCCCAGAAATATTTGATAATAGATAAATTGCAAATTTTAAATTAATAATTATTTTATGTAAAGACATTTGTAAGAAGAAGTAGACAAAATGGAAATCTACTTTCTTATTAACTTTGGAAAATATTAAACATACAAATCATACATATTTATACTAAATATGAAAAAGATTTTCCAACCTTCTAGATACTTTTCCAAATAATATCACAGACCAAATTTTAAGATAAGTCTTGTAATTCTCATAAAGTTCAAACATGACAAGTCATACATAAATTTCTATGAAAGGACTGTTTTTAGTTTAAACTTTTTAATCATACATAATTTTCTACACATGGTTTAGGACTTTTCTAATCTTCAAAATTTAAGAGGATTTTTGAAAGGACTTTTTTTAGTTTAAACTTTTTAATCATACATAATTTTCTACACATGGTTTAGGACTTTTCTAATCTTCAAAGTTTAAGAGGATTTTTGCAATTTTAAGGATTATTTTAAATTTTAAAAATGTTTTAATACTTTTTTTAAGTATTAGCATTAACCAAATTTTAAATTTAAATTTCGATAAATTATACATTAAAAAAAAAAAAATTATGAAGGGTTCAGAGGACTTTTCCAATCTTAAAGATTAAGAAGACTTTCAAGTATTCAAAATATTTTTCAATAATTTTTTAAATGATATTATTAACCAAATTTAAAGTTATAACTAAGTTATTATTCAAAGTTTAAGAAAAATTTCCCAACTTACAAATACATTTTGAATACTTTTCAAAAAAAACATTACCAACCAAATTTTAAGATATGTATTTCATCCTTAAAAATATATATATAAATAAGTATTTCAACTCCTAAAAATGATTTAGGAAAACTTTTTCAACTTTGAAAAACATTTTCAATACTTTACCAAATAACATCACAAACTATACTTTTCCAAATAACATTACCAACCAAATTTTATACCTTAAAAAAATAATAATAATATTTCAACTGTCAAAAACAACTTTAAA
Organism: Picea abies; assembly: GCA_900067695.1. Taxonomy (NCBI): domain Eukaryota; kingdom Viridiplantae; phylum Streptophyta; class Pinopsida; order Pinales; family Pinaceae; genus Picea; species Picea abies. Next base: position 13,512 of record CBVK0102953427.1, read on the forward strand.
AATTTAGATAACAACTTTAAAAATTTAGATAAATATTTTAACCTTTAAAAATAAAGAAGTAGTTCAACCTTTAAAAAAATAGATTAGTATTTCAACCTTAAAAACAAGTCTTTTCTCGTAATCAAATAGTGCATAAGCTTTTCATATATTCTTATAATATGTGATCATAGGTTGCATTACCTTGGTGGGGAAGACTCCTACCACAATCTTGCACTAATAAGCAATATCACATATTTCCAAGTACATAAGATCATGCCTATTTACAAAGGGAAAATATTTCAATGTTTCAGCAAGGATATTTAACGGAATTTGGGCACCAATCACATCAAAACATGCATTATCTAAGTGATATGTTCTTTACAATGCATTCACTAAATGGAGAGTCTTTTCTCTCTTTCTACAAACACACGACATTATCTTTTTGTTAAAACCTACAACATTTGACCTTTAATTGATGTGCACAAAATATATGCATGCAACTCTCTAAATTTTGATGCAGATTCAAAATTAGAATAAATAGTTGGTTCCCAGGTATTATTTATTAGTTACTAAGGGTTGATCGCTCATCTTCGTGGGGTATCCAACCTACAAACATTCAACACACTCTCTGCAATTAACTTCAATGCACTAATTGTGGTTATCATATGCACACAGTTTGCATCAACCATCAAAACCTACTTCGATATTTAAATAAATACACTACTTGATCAAGAAAGATAACTTGCAATGGAGGTTTTTACATATTTTCAACAACAAATGCTAAAATCCAAACTACTTTCTTCAAGGCAATTCACTTTGAGGTTGTATCACACAACTTGAACCCAAAACCCTATAAAAGTATTAAAAGTCGTAGTACTATGATCACTTTTCTTTTCGATACCAAAAAATACATTATCAAACTTAGATCTTGATTTAATACATATAAATAAATAATCTATTAAAACCCACTAGTTACTATAAAAGTATTAAAAGTCGTAGTACTATGATCACTTTTCTTTTCGATACCAAAAAATACATTATCAAACTTAGATCTTGATTTAATACATATAAATAAATAATCTATTAAAACCCACTAGTTAAGTATGTTCCTCCAATAATAGTTATAGTTTTCACTTTCCGATTATACATTACTCCTTTGATGAGCATAGTTCATTGAAATATAAACCTACACCTCTAGCATACATATCTCCAAAGTAAAAAAAAACATAAAGAAAAATAAATATTACAAAATGATCCATTAAGATTGGTATCTGGATTATATTATAATATAATATAACTTTCTAGCATATTAAAAATCTAATAGAATTTTAGCAAAAGTTAGGTTTCTTTGAAGGAGAGATGCCTTCAAACTCAAATCTTTTCTTTGGTTTCCTTACTTTTATTATAAATGTATATTTCCTTTACCATAAATTTTAAAGCCAATTAATCATATAAATATAACAGACAGGAATATTTCCACGTGTCTTCTAGTCAGTCAAATCCAAATTCAATTATAAGTTCAAGTTTGTGTGGAGATTGATCTAAGTAAAAGGAGTCAAATCCAAATCCAACTGTAAGTTTAAGTTTGTGTGAAGATTGGTCTAAGTAAAAGGAATATAGGATAAGGGTATTACACTTAATTTCAAGGTTATGTATTATAAATAGTTTGTGGATTTGTTTAATTTTCCTCCAAGTTGTCATAGAAATACTATATCTCTAAACCTCACAGCCATACAAAATCACCAAGACAATAACAAGGGTGTTCAAGGAGACTTTCTTTTTTAAACGAGAAACTTTCCCGTGGAAAAAAAAAGAGACTTTCTTTTTTAACCATAACCAAAATTTCACAACTTTATAATTGTTCTCAAGACCAAAATAAACTTTTCAACCTTCATTAACTTTTTTTTCAGCACAATATTTCTAATTTAATTCATAATAAAAATCAATTGCAAATACTTATAAAAATGGATTTTCTTCAAATTATATATATATAACACATTAACCGAGATTTAAAAAAAAAATACTAGACCATATTGGATGATCATATGTGAGTAAAGATGGTAAAAATGATCTAAGATTGAGAAAAATAAAGAATGCACCCACTTAGAAAATAAAGTTAACTAAATTTTAAGTTAAATAAAAAATATCTTAATTTAATTAGTTTTTTTTTTCATGAAAGTTGGTGAAATTGTATTAATAAAAGCTACATGAAATGTAGAAGAGGTACATATTATTCAAAAAGTTTCAAAACTAGAGCTCCCAAAATTACAAAATGGACATCAAAGAGGGTTTTAGTTTGTTTCTTTGTACACATTTTGTTATTCCTGACTACAAAACTTTTTATTGTGTAAACTCTAATAAAGACACCTAAAATAAGTACAAATAGATCGGAAGTTGTTGGAAGACTCCTGGGGACGAAGCTCCCTCTAAATTTGCAGATGTTGTTTTGGAGGTAGTGTCGAGGTTGGAGCGAAGCCAAAGTTCTTCAATCTGAGACCAGAGTGCGACAAACTCATCCTGCATTTGTTGTTGGTCTTGCTGGTGTTGAATTATGATTTCCAAGATAGAGGGAACTTTTGCAGACATGTTGCTTACTTGGATTTGAAGATATTGCACAGTGGATATGAGTTTGTTCTGCTCTTCATCCATTATCTCCTTATTCCTCCCTTAACCACTAGCATTTCCCCTTGCCCTTGTTGCAGATGTTGAGAGGAGCATCTGTATTTCAAGCTTAACATAGATGAAAATCAAGAAGGGGGGATCGACGAGCTCAAGCAAGGAAAGGAATTCTGAGATGAGAAGGGGAGGGGTGGAACAAAACAATGCATGGAGAAATAAATATCATGCCATGAATGGTGATTAGATTTACCATTCAAATCCATGATGGAAAAGCAATCTGTCCCATAGGCTATTTTTAGCCTCGTGGACATTAAAAATACTT
>CBVK0102953581.1:0-12518 GCA_900067695.1 Picea abies
CTCTTCCGATCTCACTATTGTAATGTATTTCAACCATCAAGTTCTCTTCTAACCTCACACATTAGGGGGCATCTGTTATATCCCTAAATTTCCCTACTCATGCATACATGGCCTTGGCCCTCTTACTTGCATTTTTTTCCAAAGCACTGCTGAGAAGATCTTCTTAAAAACCCATTTTCTAGAATATGTACACACCATGCACCATTAAAAACCATGTACATATTCTTGTTGCACCACTACAACTCACATACATACACTTTTTGCACCACTACAGCCCGTGTATGCTTGCAAAAATTGCAAAAATTAAAAAGATTTCAAGGAATTCGTTGAAATTCACAGGCTATTGGAAGTTTCTCAACTAATCCACCTTCTATATCCCGTCACCCAACCTAATAACCATCCTTTTGTCATATAAAAGGAGGTGTTAAGGTCTCATTTCAAATCTAAGCATAAGAAGAGTGAAACTCTGCCTGATTTCACTTCCCCTCCTTGCCCAAGATTTTGGTTCTTTTTGTGAGGAATTTCCTCAACATTCCTCATTCATCCTTTTCGTCTTCCATTCAATCCATTTCCTTCCATAGAGGTGATCAAAATATTGAGATAAGAGGTCCATTCAAGGTGCACTTGGAGCATGGTAAAGAGGAGCTCAGACAAGGTTCGTGGAACGGTGGCCGACACAGATTGTAAGGTATAATCTTTGTATGATGAATAAAAGAATTGCATTTTCATGTCCCAAATGATGGTGTTATGTGTATTTTCATGGATTTATACTTAACATTCAATTTCTAACCCTAACTCATGAATAGAATAGCATGCTTGTAGTTTCTTGTTTGCCTATATTTGGATGTAGGTCATCCTTGGGAGGAGACATGCAGTCATTGGAACTACCAAGCTCGAGGAGATCATCCCCAGACATAGGATAAAAGGTATAGTTACCTGATCTCTTCTCTTATTGCTTTCTTTTGTTTGTTTTGGTATGTTTGGGGTAGAGTAAGATCAATTGACTTTTAGATGATCATTTTCTCTATTTGCATCTAAAAACCTAGTGTAGTTAAAGAGGGGATTTTCTCGCTATCACTTTCCACCATATCTCTCATGAAATGGTATTCTACATAAATTTGCTTAGTATTCGATTGATAATCAGGGTAATTTTCCAGAAATATTGTGCTTTGACTGTCGCAATTTATCTTTACAAGTTTCTGCTCAAACCCGATTCTTGAGCACAACCTTTGAAACCATACCGCTTCTTTGCTTCCATGAGTGGCCACCATGTATTCAACTTCTATTGTTGAAAATACTATGACCTCCTATCTCTTACTCATATATTTTATTTCTCCACCAAACATCTTGAATACATATCTATTGGTCATCCTATGTCGATCCATATCTCCAGCCTAGTCGGCATTGACAAAGCCATGTACATTTAATTCACCATTGTCACCTCCATTTTTTCCTTCGTATCATATAGCATAGTCCTCGTGCCAAACAAATACCTGAATACTCTCTTGATAGTTGTCTAGTTCTCATTTCTAGGTGTCGACATGTACCTTCTCAACACTCCCACTACATGGGCTATGTCTAGTCAAGTGCAGACCATCACATACATTAGAATACCAACAAAAATTGCATAGGGAACACATGCCATATCCTTTATTTATTCCCGTGTCTTTAGACATTATTCAAAATTTAGCCTTACTCCCATAGGAATTGGCACCTTCCCTAGTTTGCAATCCTGTATATTGAAACGTTTCAGAATTTTTTCGATGTTATTTGTCTGGTTCAACCAGAGCTTCCTAGTTGCTTGATCTGTCTTAATATCCATTCCCATAATGAATTTAGTTGCATCGAGATCCTTCATGTCGAACTTGGAGGATAGTTGTGTCTTCACCTCCTTTACTATGTTCATGTTGTTTCCAATCAACAACATATCATCGACATATAAAGCTGCATATATGAAACTTTTGCCTTCTTCCTTGGAATATATGCAGTGATCAACTTTTCTTCTCACAAATTGAAAACTAAGGATGTATGTGTCGAATTTCTAATACCACATCCTTAGCAATTGCTTTACACCATAAAGGAATCTTTTCAGCTTGCAAACCAAATGTTTCTTACCCTTTACTACAAATCCTTCAGGCTGTTTCATGTAGATTTCTTTTTCCAGGTCCTTGTGTAGGAAAGTTTTCTTTACATCCATTTGTTCTATTTCCAGATAAAATGTTGTTTCCAGAGACATTAGTACTCTAATGAAAGTTATTTTTGCAAAAGGGAAAAAAATATCACTGAATTCGACTCCCTTGACTTAAGAATAACCTTTCACTGCCACTTGAGCTTTGAACTTCTTGACTTGTCCTACGACATTCATATTCTTCTTGAATACCCATTTTCTACAAACGAGATTTCTTCCACTAGGTAACTTGACTAAGTCCCATGTCTCATTCTTGTGCAAGGATTCCATTTCTTCGACCATGGCATCCTTCCATATTTTACCCTATGTCGAGTTGACTGCCTCACTGACCGACTTGGGCTCATCGTTGATGGCAGTTAACACAAATGCATAATGGAATTCGAGAAGACTGTACCTTTCGACTGGTTTTCTTACTCTTTCTTACTACCTTACAACTGGGGTCGGTTGTTCTAACTCTTCATCGAATTCATTCGACTCATCTGAATTAGCCTCTTCCCTCCTTAGTTCAAATTGCACTATCTCAATATTATTCTCGATCTGAATAATTTCTTCAAGCTCAGACTTACCTATGAATTTTGTGAAGACCACATATTGAATGTAAAGCGTTCTCCTTGATGCAAGATCCCAAATATTTTATGCTTTCATTCCTTCTTTGTACACAATGAAAATACATCTAAGTGCCTTCTTGTCCAACCTGCCCCTCTTTTCCTTGGGAACATGAACAAATGTATCACAGCCAAATATTTTGAGATGTGCCACCGAAGGACTATTTCCAAACCATACCTCATGTGGATTTGTGTCAAATATCACTGACAAAGGAGACATATTTACCAGATATCTTGCAGTTTCGACTACCTCCACCCAAACTTCTTGTGTGAGCCCAACACCACTGAGCATGCTCCTTGCCTTGTCCGTCAATGTTCTGTTCATTCTTTCAACAACTCCATTTTGTTGTGGGTTATATGGTGTGGTATTTTTTCATGCTATGCAATGCTTCTTGCAGAACTGATCAAATTCATTTCCACATAATTCACCATCATTTTTAGTTCTCAGCACTTTAATCTTCTTATCTGTTTGGTTTTCTGCAAGAGATTTAAACTCTTTAAATCTCTCAAAAAAAATTGATTTATTCCTTACGAAATATATCCATGTCTTCCTGGAAAAATAATCTATGAAGGAAACATAATACAAGGATCCCCCAAGTGAAGGCACTGAAACTGGGCCAAACACATCACTATGCACCAGTTCTAGAATCCCATTTTACCTTGTCGCTCTAGCTGGCAACTGCACCCGACTTTGTTTTCCATATATGCAATGTTCACAAAATTCGACTTCTAAATCACATTTAATAAAACCTTCGAACATACCTTTTTTATGCATAGATCGAAGTCCTTTTTCTCCAATGTGTCCCATCCTCTCATTCCATAGCATGGTCAGGTCAACTTCAGGAGCAACCCCGAGTCGAGTCAAGTTGAGTCGATGTCGAGTCGACTTCAGGAGCAATGATTTTGTTTCATCCAGACGAGTCAAGATTCCCTAACAACTGTTATAATGTACCAATATGAAATCCTTTCATTAAGACCATCACACCTCTAAACATATTGCATGTATCCTTATGAAATAGAGTATGCACGCCTGCATCACTCATCTTTCTGAAATATATCAGGTTTCTTTCCAAACCCATAATGTGTAGCACACCTTGATGGGTTCTTTTCCTCCCATCCTGTAGTATCAATCGAACTCTTCCCTGCCTTAAAATTTTGGTTGTCTTGTCATCCCCCAAGAACACATCTCCTCCATCATATCGTTCATACTCAAAAAACCATTCTCTATGTGGTTTCATATGATAAGATTCTCCTAAGTCGATCAACCAAACATCTTGATCCAACTATGTTCTAGTCGACGCTAGGTACACATCACCTCCCTTTTCTAAGGTCATCTTTCTCTTAGTCAACTACTTCTCATTGGATCTTGTATCGACTTTTCTTTCCTTCAACTTACAGTCCTTTTTGTAATGCCAAAATTTATTGTATTTCCATCATCTTCACTTCGACTGGCCAGGGGATTTAGATCTACCCTTCGACTTAAAATTTCTACCATAGAATTTTCCTTTATCTTTGTCTATTAGTTGACCTCTCACCACTAAAGGATCATTGGTCGATCCTTCCATGTTCTTCCTTCTTATATCTTCATGTAGTATAGAAGAAACCAAATCTTCTAGTGCTAGTGTGGATGTATTACTCCCAATAGCCACAACTAACTTATCCCAAGAGTTTGGAAAAGAAAATAATATGATAATACACTTCTCCTACTCAGTGATTTTAATATCCACAGATGATAACTGGCTTAACACAGTATTAAATTCATTAAATTCTTAGTCACTGAACTATTATCACTCATCCTCAAAAGATACAACTTCTTTCTAAGAAACAACTTATTTACCAGGGATTTCGACTGGTATAAGATTCCCAACTTGTCCCATAGTTTCTTGGTTGAATCTTCACCTGAGACATTCAACAATATCAAATATGCAAGACAAATTTGAATCATACTTCTTTCTCTTCTTTTGAGTTTCTCCCATTCTTTTGTTGTACCTGGACAGTCTGTTGTCCATTTTTCTCAATCTACAAGAAGATCTTCCATTTCAAGCTTCCAAAGTTTAAAATGTTGGCCATTAAATTTTTCTATCTCTATTTGTGAGTTTCTCATCATTCTTTACCATGATCTTTAACACAATTTATGACTTTCGATTCTTACTGAACCTAGGGTTTAGTTCTCAGACTCAAGAATGGTAAATCAATATTTGATACTACACACCAAAGCTCTAATACACTTGTCAAAGATTAATGTAGCTCCAATACCACTTGTTAGGAAATGATTAACACTTCCACACTAAACCTAGCAGAAGAGAGGAAAAATTTAATCAAGAACGTAAATGACAAAGCAAACACATAATACACAAAGATTTTACCTTGGAAACCCAAACAAGGAAAACCAACATTTCTTGAGTGTTCTTCTCTCTTCTTGTCTTATTCAATATAAAAAAAAAGGTTACATTCCTAACCTTGGTCCACACCTAAGACAAAATTGGCATCATACCCTCTTGCTTACACAAGAACGACCTTGTAGCCAATTCGGATTACATCTGCATGACCAATAACACATCTAAAGAGATTATATCTCTAAATATTTGTTATTTTATGATTAGCCTTTGCAACATTACAACATGCCTCTTTGTACACTTTATAGTTGGAAAAACCCTAAAGAAATGGCACCCAAAAATGGTTACAGATCCATGCAGATCATTGGCTAAAAATCCCATGAATCTTGGGATTTTGTTACAGTATACTCCAAGTAGTATTAGCAATTGATTATTAGTCAACTACCAATAAACCTTCATTCATTTTTTATTCGGTTGTCTCGCACCCGCACTTCAGCCTCTTGTCGGACGGTCTTAATGTCGATATCTTCAACTTCGACTTTACTCGGATGACTACTTTGACCTTCAACTTGTTTTCGATCCACATCAACTCTAACTTGTTATCGATCCACCTCAACTTTGACTTGTTGTCAATCCACCTTGACTTCGAATGTTAGTGGATTCACCTCGAATTTCACTGCAAAGAATATAAAAACCCAAAAATGGTAACCGATACACCGGACTGAGATCATAGAAGGATGCATTATATATTTTGGAATGAGTTCCAGTGACCTAATTAGCCATGGGTCCTAGACAATGGTCATGTGACGACAAATGGTTTGTGCACCAGTGTTGTAGTGAAGCCAGGTCTCAGCTAGACCATGATTTTAACATTTGGCTGTGTAACGAGATAAAGGACCACTGGAGGGTCAGATTTTCAAAGGTCTTACGATGGGCAATGAGCGTCAGAAGTAGGAATGCCAAGGTGTTGGAAGAAGAACAAGACTTTTACAAGATGAGTGTTTGAGAAGGGTGAAGTTCCCATGAAATTCGCTAGGTCATTTAGAGTGGAATTCCTTTGAACGTCAAGGTGCAATATTGAGTGATTGATGAAATTTAATTGCTACTATGGACGAGAATTCAATCCACATGGGGGATAGATAACCCACATGTCTAAGGATCGAACCTGTTGAGTTCAGTAATCTTCATGACCCCTGATTTGGTCTTCATCAAGGGATATCATAGGGCGGGAATATTTACTATGTGAAGAGTGGATAGGTGGAGAATCCTAGAGGAGAAGAAGGTTCCAAAGGAGAGAGAAATTGTAATTCCAAAAGGCCAAAGCTCAAGAGGAAGCTTGGTGAGGTATTGGGTAGCAATAAATGCGGAGGCTTGCTACAAAGGCTTAGTTGTAGCTCATTGTTGAGCATGAGAAGAAGATCAAAGATATGGTGGAATGATGTAGGAATACCAAAGAGTGAAGATGGAAGAAACAATGAAGACACGTGATCAAGAGATCATGAAATTTTTCTACTCTAGGAGTTTGATGCAAGAGAAAAACCACCTCAAATCAAAGTTGTAATTCCAGAATCTTCTAGAAGGTGAGGGCATGGATGAGCATGTCCAAAAGAATGCAATTTCCTTGAATTTCATGGGTTTTTTAATATATTGTTATGTATTGTTATGATTTTGAGCGATTTTAGTGATATTAGAGGTTAGATCTGATCTAGAATGATTTGATCCTTCTTGTATTCTCATTATAAATGTATCCTATAGGCATTGTGTAAAGGAGTGACTGACACAATGTAACACCAGGTCAAAAAGGTGTCAGACCCATAGAGGGCGTAATGTAATTCAAGTTTGATTTAATGAATAAATGTATTTTCTCGATTTTGTGTATTAAACATGTGTGCATAAATCTGTTGCGTTTGTAAGATTGAATGCTTAAGCTTGAGGAGTGATAATATAGCTTGTTGTAGGAAAAATCTTGATAAATCATGTATTTCATAGGAGAGAGATCCATCGTCGATCAAAGGATGGATCGACGGTGATCCATTGAATGGATATCATGTATGCATAGAGACAAGGACACATCTAGCCAACCATTCTCATGAAGATCGATGGTCATCGTTAATGATTAGACTGGGAAAAAATTCCAGAGATGAGTGTTATGTATTGAAGCCAATAGTTGGAATCCCAACAAAGCCGACAGTATGGTAACCAATGCACCGGACCAAGATAGTTGAAGGATGTGTTATAGAGTTTGGAACAATTTTCAGTGACCTGATTATCCATGGTTCCTACCTAATGGTCATGTGATGATAAATGGTTTGCGTGCTAGTGATGTAGTGAATACATGTCTCTGTTAGACTAGGATTTTAACATCTGATCCTGTAACGAGATAAAGGACTAGTGGATTGACGGATTTCCAAAGTTCCTACGATGGATAGTGAGTGTTGGAAGTAAGAATGCCAAGGTGCTGGAAGAAGAAAGAGACATTTACGAGATGAGTGTTCGAGAAGGGTGAATTTCCCATGAACTTCATGAGGCCATTTATAACATAATGCCTTTGAATGTCAAGGTGCAATCTTGAGTGATTGATGAAATTTAATTGTTGCTATGGACAAGAATTTAGTCCACGTGGGGGATATATAACCCATAGTTCTGAGGATCAAACCTCTCGAGTTCACTGATCTTCGTGACCCTAGATTTGGTCTTCATAAAAAATCCTAGCCCCTTATTGAAGGATAACAATTGAAAGAAAAAAATATTTTTATTGAAGGAAAACCATGAAACATACTTTGCCATGGGGATAGGAACAATGAAAATTTGAAGAAAATTCAGATGGTGATCATAATGTTAGGATTATCTCAAATAGGAAGAGGTTAAATGGTTGTTGAACCATGAGATAGCACCACCTTGTTATTTTTTCCAGGAGGGAAAAATGGATCTAGCAACTTAGGTAGGCAATGGTGTCATTGTTGAACTCTTTACAATAGACTCTACATCGTCATCTTTCGTTGAGTCCCACTTACGTTTCTTGCATTGCAAATTTGACAATTTAACCCTACAGTTATTTCAAACATTAAACTCTTCCCAAGTTATTCAAGAACCATATAGGTACATCTACTCAACAATGTTCAAATCATCTTAAATGAACATTCAAACATACACCCACCTTTCAAACACCCAAAACCTAAATCTCTATCATTGTTGTCAGTGCATGAAAGTTCAATATTGATGTAATGATGTGCTTTTACTACTCATGAGTCATGCATAAATGAACACATAGATATCGAAATTGGGCCTATTCTTTGTCATTATGCTCTTGAATGAAAAGAGAGTAGAAAAGCAAGTGTGGGAGCTTTAATGCCTAGTACAATGTTATTAGAAATTTTAGAATCGATGACAATGCTAATAATTTTGTCTTCCACACAAAGTATATACATCTGTTGTGATACTTCAACAAGATCACTATCATGAGACCAATAGGTATCAAGGAAGGCCACTACCACCTGTGATTTGAATGGATAAATAAAGTTACATTCATGGTCATCTAATACTATATCTAAATGATGGTGAGTAATTTATCCATCATAATCAAACATACATGATAAGGAAAGAAACACTTTAGAATGTAATATGACAAGACTAAAATGTAGCCAATCTTATTAGTCCCTGCCTCTAGCCAGGGATTATAGCATTCACCTAATAGTCAACGATAGTTGAACTTGCATTACCTGGTGCTTTTTGTTGCATTAATTTGTATATTTTGTAGAATGTTTAAATTATATCATAAGGTTCTTATGGATATAACTATTATTTCAATTGTTTTACCAAAAACAATACATTTTTCCTATTTTCCTAATTTTTTGGATTGAATTTTGGATTGGTTAAAATCATTTGGATGTGACATTATTTTCCTGGTGTATGCAATTCTTTTAAATTATTTCTTAAAATTAAAAATTATTTTATAAAACAAATTTATACCATTGGTTACTTTTGAAGCCTATGTTTTGTGGCATTGCAGTTGAGAGACTCTGCAGTCTAGGTCACTTCATTCTCCAGACACTATATTCAATGCATGCTCTTGTGGCTATCTGCATGCATTCGAGACTTTGCAGTCGATGCTTGCTCTTTTAAATGCCAGAGCGTTTTTCTGATACAGTGGCATGATAATAATGATAAGCCTATATCTAATCATAGATTATTCCATAATGAAAAGTAAGATCATATTCTTTGTTTTATGCACAGAGAATGGTAGCTGACCGATAGTACAGCTGTGAGACGAGCATCCACCTCATTTTGATTGAAGGGATGTTTTGAAGTCAGGTGTTCTATAGTGTTTGGTTACAAGATATCAGTGGAGCAACACAAATTTTCCAGGACAACGGTCCTGCCCAACAAAGTCGGCACATTTGGTTACTGGGATGAAAACAAGAATTTTGTCCTCAAGCAACTTGGAAAGGAGGTATGGAATGCAAAACATGCAGATAGATTGAAAGAATTGTGTGGATTTGAGTCGAAGTTCATGCACAAGATCTCTATGGATATGATCAAGGAAAACACTAAAAGGTATGTGGCCTCTCTAGTTATGGAGAATCTCTCAAGAATTCCTATTGTTTCTCATTGCAACCATGGATTTCTTGATGCTATTGAAAAATGAATTAATGGAAATCTCATTAACTAGTCTATCTATATTCCTAAAAAAATGAACAGTTTTAAGAAGGCCCGTCGAAAGGATGTCATTTCATGCGCAATGGGAACCCAATATGGATTCCAATTTCCCTATGGTGTTGTCATTGCATCTCTTATGAGAGAACATGCATATGCTTTGTGGTAGCAAGTTGTAGAAACTGGGGAGCAAGATATTGAGTTGTTGAAGAAGAGAAAAATAAATGAAATAGAATTCCTTACATCCGTCTCTGCAAAAGCCAAAGAATAAAAAATTCACCTCCTTATATCATCAGCAGCAGTTGGCTAAAGTCCTAGCATTACAACAACTTCATGATCATACCCTAACTGCAAATTCAAGCTTCTTCTATCATTATGTTGGGTCCTCTCATTGTTGCTTGACTCGACCGATAAAGTTTTGTTCAACCAAATGAATGGAATAATCAGGGAGATCCGTTGATGGTAGCGCCTTTGTAGGTTATGGATCTATATATGAGCTTGAGGGTGAATTTCAAAAGGGAAGGGGTTTCAGGATCGATGCTCCTACTTGCTCCACCATAGCTCTCTTTGTTATAGGTCTTACTTTTATTTGGTCAACTATGTTTGAAACTAATAGAGGTGCCTTCTCTTATGTCTTTGAAACAACCTCTACTCATGCCAGGGTAAACTGAAACTAAAATTCCTTTTTCTTCCACTGATGCTATCTCAGAATAGCCTTCTACCAAGTTCTGGTGCCACGAGTGAAACTACTCGATTGTAGTGCTCTACACTTGAAGGATCGGGAACTATATATGACACCTTTGTCGGATATGTTGTTTGGATGTTAGATATTCAACATACCTATTCATTAGATATATGATGAACTTTCCGAAAGACATATTTGTCAGAGGTATGGCACCTCCATTGGATATTTCACTTGGATGTCGGGTATTCGACGTACCTATTCGTCGGATATCAAACAAACTGTCTGACAGACACATACGTTGGAGGTATGTCACTGTCGTTGGATATTTTGTTTGGTTGTGGGATATTTGACATACCTGTGTGTCGGATATCCGATTCACGTTCCGAAAAACATACGTCGGATATATTATAATAATAATAATAATCTATTTTTAAGGTCACGGCCTGTGGGACAAGGGACCCCCCCTCTGCCCAATGATTTGACTGGTAAAGTCTACGAAGGTATACATACCCTTAGACTTCTCTCTATCAGATAGTTGATGTGTCGTTACGTCGGACTTCTGACACATATGTGCCGAAAATAATGGTTGATTTTGCTGAGGTTTTGGTCCTTATGGTTGTTGGTATAACCGACGACACGGTGTTAGATATTTGATGTCAATATGTTCATCGGATTATCCGACACGTATACACCAACAAAATTGATAACCACATTTTGTTGGAGTGCCGACAGAATTGTGTCGACCAACCGATGTACTACTATCATATTTAAATGCACAAGAAGTAGTGTTTCCATGTACTAGAGTAGGATAAGATTCATTGGAGTAGGCATGTTGCAAGAGGTGCAACTTTTGAAGCAGAGTGGTCATCTAAACTTGTAAAAAATGAGAAGAAATACACTGAGGAGGATTCGGAGTTCAAGGAACTAATCAATGATAAAAAATTTGAAGGGTGGGATAAGGCTCTGTCATCATATACTCTAGAAATCTCTATTGACGCTACTCAAAATTTATATGAACAATGTTTGAATGCACTTGCAAAAGCTCTGTCTAAACTCTTGGGTGGAAGAACAAACCTTGCATCATCTAACATATACTTGGCCTTTATAATTACTAAGGATTTTTTCTCATATTATTTGAGGCAGGGACTAACTTCTTTGCAACTAATTCCCTTGTTTATTCATTTTATCATATTGAATACAAAAATCTATTAGCAAAAATTATATAAAATTTTCTTAAATGGAAAAATAATTTATAATACTCTAAACCTTCATAATCAAAGAATTCATTCTAAGCCTTCTTAATTATGAATAAGTTGAATCCTTATCATTATTTTCCTTGTACCATAAATACACAGGACTTACACTTACTAATTAAACTATGGAGTAGAGCTATAATGAGTGTTGAGAGTCAATCCATTAATGAATCATTTAACAAATCCACACTTGGACTTTTAAAAATGTGCCACCGGGAAAATAATATTCAATGACATATGTGGGTTCAAGCCATCATTGCCCCTTAAATATGTGTAACATACCCACATTTATATTAGAGTTTCCAATTTGGGGGCCTAGGGAGTGTGATCTTCCATTTTCAAATAATTAGAAGTATTATATTTTAAATATGTGTAACATACCCACATTTATATTAGAGTTTCCAATTTGGGGGCCTAGGGAGTGTGATCTTCCATTTACATTTACAAATAATTAAAAGTATTATATTTTAAATTGATGTGTAGTTTAAACATTTTATATTTTTATTGGGTTTTTTTTCAATTAGTTTTTTTTACAATTTAATTAGAAATTCAAAAATATCGATGGAATTGCATATTTTAGTGGTTGAGATTATATGTTTCAGTGTTTTGGAGGTTTTTGAGGGTGCTAAATCTATTTATGCATTCAAAAACATCATTTAAGCAATTAACAATGTAAAATTGTGATTTGATCAATAATTTATGTTGGATTACTGAGAGGGGGGGTGAATTAGTAATAACGTAATTATAATCCTTTTTCTTCAAATGTTATATCAATGTAGAATTATTATCCAATAATGA
>CBVK0102953700.1:0-10326 GCA_900067695.1 Picea abies
TTCAAGAAAATGATCCCTAGGGTGCAAAGCCTCTTGGGCCCTAGGTGTCGTTTTCTCTCTTTTAGATGACCTAGGTCAAGGATCAAGTGACTTAGATCAAAGATGTAAGGTGCAAAACCTCTTGGGCCTTAAGCCTTTGAATCTTAGCAAGAGACTAGGTCTCTTAATGCCTTCACCAATCTTGGACAAACAAAAGTAGTAAAGGAGAGAAAGACCTATGTCTCCTTCTTAGGGTTTGACTAGGGCAAAGTAACATGCAATAAGATAGCAATTAACAATTATACCATGAGCAAACACATAAACCTAGATCAAATCACTTATCCAAATCGCTATGCCAAGAGAAACTCTAATTGCAACAAGATATCATCCAAGAGAGAAAAGCGTCCACAAAATCCTTCTTCGACAAGTGCGCATGAGATCCAAGAGACAAGAAAGAGTAGAGCGAAACTTTTCTAGCTCTCCCACACAAGTGAGGAGTGAAATTGATGATGAAAAATGAAGTTGAGCACTAGCCTTATTTATAAGGAAAATCCTAGCTCTCAATTTGTCCAAAAGTCAAAAGTCATTTCACAAGTGGGGTTGACCCCTCAAGTTAGCCTCTACAAATGTCAAATCATGAAAATAATACAATAATGGTCACACATGTGGTGATGCCATTCCTCCAATGGGCTAGAAAGGCCTCTCCAAGGCCATGTGTCATTGTTTGAGGTGTAAGTGTGGTGGAAGAATGCTATGCCACATCTCAAGTCATCACTGGCATCCAAGTGGCACTAAACCCCATCATCTCTGTCAAAGCCTAGCATGATGTCATCATCTAAATGCCTAGTGTCCAAGGTGCAAGGGGTGGCGTCCAAGTAGAAGGATGTGTGTCATCTTTGAGTGTCCTCCAATCATCTCCCTGTGCAACGTCCTCCATCCAATGCATGATAGTATCTGCCCAGGATGTGGGGTTTCTGCCCATCTCTGTGCCACCATGACCATATCTATCAAAATTAAGCCCATCTGTCCATCGTCAAGGGTCCAGAAGATGTGAGAGCCAATGTATGAATGTGTCAAGCCATTGGGTGACTCAATGCTCTACATCACACGTGCCATATCCTGCAATAGAGGCACAACATCTTGGGTGAAAGCTTGGGGCGTTCTTCAAGAACCATGTCAGGGGCATGCAAATCAAAACAAAATATGAAATCAAGTAAAGCCAATGTTCATAAGATATACTAGTCCTTAGATCATGTAAAGTAAGCTATTACTTAAGATATAAGCCACATGAATAATTCACACCGGTATCCCATTCAAATTTCACATTAGCTTAGGACTTTATGTAAATTGACAAGTTTGAATATGGGAGGAACTTCATCTGACCCTATTAGGTGTGCCAACCAAAACAATGAAAGAAAAGACCCAAGTAGAGGGATATGTCCCAGGGGAAACAGTGAAAGAAAAGAACCCTTCAAGAGTAAGTGTGATATTGATACTTGTTGGGCTTACTTCATGGCTTATGGTGTCGTTGAGTCCATTTCTATGAGTGCCTTTGTAGAGGGTGAGCTTGCTCTTGAGTTACCACTTTCTAAGCGCTATGTTTTTCCAAACCCCTTAATTTGCCTTTTTGCTGTTCTCTTATCATATTTGCAAGTACCCTTTATAAGGTTTCAAGCTTTGGGACTGGGGGGAACGTGGAAAGGGTAGAGCTCAAGTTTGGACTCTCTTTTGAGAGTCCTTTGCTATTCTTTCTTTCTTTCTTTAGCATTATTCTTTCTTTATTCTTCTTTTGCTTAGCAGTTGCAATCAACCTTTGGACCTTCAGCCCCTCTTCTTGTGAAGGAATGGACCATGACCCATTACCGAAGTTTAGTGCATTCTAACAAGATCGAAGATGGAAGGTGTTAAGTATGGTGGGGAAATGGAACGATACCCTTGTGAGGGCCCCCCAGAAGTACCCCTTTTCCCTGGGTGGTGACAACACGGGACTAGAGCACAGATGCTGGCCACCAAGGTGAAACAAGGAAACAAACATAACTTCTTGAGCTAGTGATCCATGATCCAACTTCAACCAATGATCCTCATCCACATTCCTAGTATATTAAGCACAACACTTCGCATGAAAGAAGGACTAACATACCTTCAGGATCACTGTCTTCATCGCGGGCCATGAGACATGATCTCCTCTACTGACCCCTAGGCATGGGGGGGTAACAGGTCCAAGCATATTAAGATCAAGTACCACTTCATCAGAGAAAGGGTTCAAAAGGGAGTAGTGGTTCTTCAGTACATTCCTATAGCTCTGCAGGTTGCAGACATCTTGACCAAGCCCCTGGCAAAGGGGAAATTCAATATGTTTAGGGAGAGGCTTGGTGTGTTGGAGAACACTTTCCTCGCTAAGGGGGAGTGTTAATTTATTTGTGTAGCTTGGACAATGCTCCACCTATGATGCTCTTTCCTTCCACAAAGCAGGCCGTACAGTAGGGTTTTGTAAAAATAGTAAAATACAGTGCACCTTTCATTGGCATCTCGTACAGGAATTGGGGATGCACTAGGATTTGTGGAGGAGAGAGAGATGGGGATGCATGCATGCACCATGTTCTGTCTATTTCCTGTTTAGATGTTTTTATTTTCAGCAATTCAATTCTAAACCAGTGTTGATTAGTTTTGCATGCACAAATAGAGGGCACAGTTCCCTAAGATGAAGGGGTGCTAATGCATGATGTTTTCCATCTTAATGAAGGGTGCAGATCTGTAGGAGAGTGCACTTCCCTTTTGGCTCGATTACTCATGCAGCCAAGCGCACTAGTGTTAGGAGTTCTTACTGCCAGTGTAGGTGGTGTTGTGCATGCATCCAGATTCATTGTACCTCTCTTTTTCCTAGTCTAGAAAGGGGAAGCAGGGTGAACCATTTTATGGTTTGAGAATTTGAATTTTGGAGCTGCAGCTTTGCTTTCTGTTTTTCAGAGTTAATAAACATTACAGATGCTGTTTTGAGTGGCCAGCTGTTTTATTTATCAGCAGTATGTGTTTGTAGGTTAAAGTACTCCTAGCATAAATTTTGATTGGTGTTTTCAGCATTAATGATCCATAGTTTTAGGTTACTTTTTTTAGAGTACAGAATCTGGTCACCTTGATCAGAGTTTTCATAGTTGTCATTAAGAGGGATAATAATAATGTCCCTTTTTGGTCCCCATGTCAACCTTAAGGGGGAGTATTATTGTTCAAAAAACTGGACTTAGTGTCAAGTCAATATAATCATTAATTTTATTACATATTATTAGGGGTGTTCCCTGAAAGGTCACGACTTTAATCTTGCACACATTGTATGAAACACGTGATTATTAGATTATATTGATTATCATATATTGATTCTCATTTGTGTCTCCTCATGCTGTGTAGAGTTCATTGAATTTGATCCTACTGTACCCATTATATGGAAGACACGATGATTGGATCATATTGATTTATCATATATATATATATATATATTTGTGTCCTTAGCATGCTGTGTGGAGTTAATTATATTAGATTCTGTTGTGTATCTTCTATTTTTAACAGGGAGTACATTTACTAACAAGTATAGTCATATTTGCAACTGTGTGCTTCCTAGTTCTTTATTCCATGTTTCATACCCTTTGACCCATTTGACCAGCCGTTTATCTTATAAAGTTTAGTTCTGTTCAAAATTGAATTGCAGGCTTGAAACTTTAGCTCAATTGACACATTGTCTCTGCAATAGCCTAAAAGTATTCTAGGGCTGCTTTTGTTTGGGTATTTAGCCAATAATTTTATTTTTCATGACATTTAGTAGTCATTGTGTGTTTATAGATGCTGCAGTTACTCAAGGAACCTAAAAATGATTGTCCTGTGCTGTAAGAATTCTTATTCTCCTATTTCCTATCTTTAGTATTGTTATTATTTGTTTTGTCGTAAAAATTGGTGACATTCTATTTTGTTTGTTCTACTTTTTTTCTTTTTCTTTTCGGAACCTATCGAGACACAATGAGACTGACTAGTGGATAAAAGTACACTATTGAGGTTCTGTTCATGAACAAGTTAATTGTATTGTTGTTTCCATTTTAATTTTGTGGCTGTGACGGGTCAAGTTTTTAGAGCTATGGTTTTCTTTTTAAAGGTTTTTTAGGTGAAAACGTGAACAGTTTGAATTTGCAGTCAACCATATTGATTCTCTAGTACCGACCTGTGATTTTCAGGGGGAAGCTCAAAAACGGAAGGACCAATTGGCAGGAGCTAGAAGAAGGAAAGCGATTAAAAAGATAGAGAGCAAGATGGCTGCTGTTGCAAGGGAGAGAGCCTGGGCCGAAAGGCTAGTGCAATTGCAGCAAGCTGAAGCTGAGGCAGGAAGGACTACAGTTTGATACCATCTGGAGGAAAATTCCTTCACAACTTATATGTTCAGATAGATCCATGGCAGGACTTATGGGGATTATATGAGCAATTTTTGAGTTTGAGAGACAGATAAACATCGTCTTGGGATGATTCAACTTTTTGGCTACTATTGTGGTCATCACTATGTTTAGAAGAGGGTAGCTGTTCAATGATTTGCCAGTAGCTGTTTTCACACAACCAGTATATTGTGCACATCACAATTTTTATTTTTAATAATTTCTGCAATACATACCACGGTTTATCCTTTATATGCTTTTGAAATCGACTTTCTTTCAAGGACCACTATCTAGAAGGAATATCAGAGTCCAATAATTTTTATTTTCGGCATAGATCTGTGAAGAGTTGGTGTAATTAATATGTGTTGTCCCTACGTTTTTTAGATAACTGAAATGCAAACTGGCAGCGCAGTTTCAAAATCTTCAGATGTGGGAACACTC
This sequence comes from Picea abies, assembly GCA_900067695.1. Taxonomy (NCBI): domain Eukaryota; kingdom Viridiplantae; phylum Streptophyta; class Pinopsida; order Pinales; family Pinaceae; genus Picea; species Picea abies. The sequence continues at coordinate 4,830 of CBVK0102953700.1, forward strand.
CTAAATTAGTGTTTTACATACACACAGAAAACTCAAAAGGGTGAAAAATCAGTGATTTTTCTCCAGAATCGATAGAAAAGTTCCCTGTATTCCTTATTACTTAAATGGGGTATTATTTTGCAGCTCATCCTTCCAAAGCACTTCAAGGTCTGCAAGAGACAGATGTCAGATATTTTAGTACTTGTGGATGTTACTTACAGTAGGCATGCCTGATAAAATTTGAATGTATCTGAATAAACTATTCTTATATATGCTGGATCTTGATTGTAAGCTGTGATTTGGAATTATTATCTTTTATGTTATACATGTACTAGTTTGTTGATATGTGCCACCTTCAATTCTAGTGTGCTTACGAGTGCTGCATCAGTTATTCAAGAGACTTGGGAAGGTTTCCCTATATTATTAGTACAATTCTAAACGTGGTTGGTCTAAGAAATAGAGCAAACGGGATGGATATGGGTGACAGTTGAGGAAAGATAGTGGCTCTGAGATCAGACTAAAATTCTAGGATTTAATAGTTGCAGTACTTTGATGGAGATCCTCTGCAATATGTGCAGATGGGAAGGGGTTTGCACTTTAATAATCCAGGTTGTTAATATCAATTAAGCAAGATGATCATTATATTCAAAGCTCTCTTATCATTTATGCATACAACTCGAGGAGTGGATTTGCTGTATATCCTTTGAACTCATTTAGCTTTCATGGTTAATATAGTAACCACAAATGCCACCTAGGTAGAAATCCTAAAATTTGGCCACTAAGTTACCTTTCACAAGTCCAGACAAGGGACTCTGCCTCCAACAGTCAAGTGTCATCTTAAAAAAAGAGTTGGGCGGCTCAATGAGACTAGCAGAAACAACCTAACCTTTGCAATGACCCTGCAGGGTATCTCCTTGTCTTGGTTTTTGCACACTTGATATAAAAGAATTTTAAGATCCCCAGGAAAACAACTATGTAAAAGGTGAGAAACAGTTATGGGGAGTTATTTGAATGCTAATCCCCAAATTCCTAACTTGGAATATAAATTATTTTGTGACCTTAAATAGAGAAATTAAGTCGGTTAAATAATTACATTGTTTTTTTAAGGGGGCTACACCGGGGTCATGAACCTGTGGATTTGATTAATGGTGTGACAAAGGAGGTATTTTGGAATTTTCTCCCTTTCTAATTCACCAAGGTCACTTTGTGGGCACAGGATGAAAAACATACTTGGGTTGAATAAGACTTTTTAAGTACTTCAGGTGTCTATTTCAAGTGATAAAAAAACAATAATTGATTAGAGTGCTTCAAAGTAAATTGCCGAAAGTAAATATTTTCAAAGGCTTCGAGAAATTGAATAAAGACAAATATTTCAAATTTTGGGGTTCTTCCCCATGTAATTAATTTCCTACTTGTGAAATTTTCAAATGACAAACCACAATTTAAATGCAAGTGTGATAAGGGAGGTGTTTCATTCTATCACATTTTTTTCGATTAACCAAGAAAGGAAAATAGCATACTAGAGATGAGAGAGATTTTAGGTCCTGTATTTGTGTGACACGTGATAAAATAAACAACTAATCTAAAAGTAAGTGCGAACTTTTAGATGTTGTCTGATCATGAATTGCTCAATCAAGGAAATAATTGCAAGAAATGGGTGATTGACCATAAGATTTCTTTCCCCACCTAGCTATTCCTTTTTAAAATGAGTTTAAGCAATATAAATTGAACAAAACAACAATTTAAAACAAAAATGGAAGAAGTCATAAGCTATGAATCCAAGATTAATGATAAGCAATAAGTCATCCACGTGGTAGGAACTAGGATTTATGATTTTCACCTCCTAGCCACTAAGTGATTTAATTACTAAGAATAAGATAAGATGCAATAGCCTAGATGAGTTTAAGCAATATAAATTGAACAAAACAACAATTTAAAACAAAAATGGAAGAAGTCATAAGCTATGAATCCAAGATTAATGATAAGCAATAAGTCATCCACGTGGTAGGAACTAGGATTTATGATTTTCACCTCCTAGCCACTAAGTGATTTAATTACTAAGAATAAGATAAGATGCAATAGCCTAGATACAGTAGCCTATAATTCCTGAAAGTTTAAGAACTACCACCTAAATCTTTTGAACCAATTGCCTAAGCCTAAAAAATTAAATTTGGACAAGCTTGTGTGGGTTAATACAAAGAGAATCACATGAGTCATGTGTAGGAGCACCTAAATCTTTTGAACCAATTGCCTAAGCCTAAAAAATTAAATTTGGACAAGCTTGTGTGGGTTAATACAAAGAGAATCACATGAGTCATGTGTAGGAGCATTTAAAATGCCAGTGCGAGAAACTAGTGTGGCCAACCTAGAGTGAGATCGTGTGATTGGTGCTATTATCTAAGAATTTGTCGTGTGAACCTCATGGAACCGAAAAGAACAGTTGCATGACTGTATTTTAAAGAATGAGATTTCTTGAAATACAACCTTTGATGGTGGGTGCTAAGTGAAACTATAAACCTGCAAATGAAACTTCAAGGCCCTAGAAGTTAGAAATCAGCTGCTAACAGCCTAAGAAGCAAGATAAATTGATCTAAAGCTAAAGTGGACCCACCAATCTGTATTAGGGATTTTGTTGCAATGGTGAGAAAACCCCCTTGATTTAGCTAGGTTGTAAGCTAAACAATAGACAATGGTTAGTTGTGGGACAAGCACACAAGTATTATAACATCAAATAAACTACAAGATATTATGCATGCCATTATATTACAAATTTAGCCACACGATTGCCATTCAAATACAAGAATTGGAGGGAAACAACAATACTCATATATTAGTCAAATGGAAAAGCTTGAAATATGTAACATCCCCTGATAAGAGTGAATGGAAGCAAGTGGGCTACAAAACTCTCCTTTGTATGGGTCCTTTCCTTCTTGACAATTCTTTCTAACTATGACGAATGAAGAAATCTTGGTTCTTTGATGGAAGTACACAAGCACACATGAGGGAAATGAATGGTAGAGATGAGAGAGTGAGATGATTGATCTCCAAGATCATTCCTCCAACATTTTCTTGGAATTCTTCTTATATTTTGAATGATACCCCATGGCTTTCACTTATAGGAAAACTTGAAGCTCCAATACTGACATAGTTTCAATGTGAATGCTCTTTATTCAAATGAGATCCCAAATGCTTGATATAGACCCTTGGGTTCCTAAGTACTCATCATTAATGATATAAGAGCTTGAATTTGTCTGGCACATACTCCTAGATCCACTTGAGTCAGGCCTATTAACCACTAATGCCCTACATAAGTGACTATCTAATGCTTTATGAGGCCTATTAACCACTAATGCACCACATAAGTGACTAGCTAATGCTTTATGAGGGTCACACATGTATAGAAGGATTTCTTGTGTGACTCGTGAATCAAAATTGAAGGGTGGTTGCATGATTGCATAAAAAAGTCACTTTAATGTTTGACTTTGATATTTAGGATGTTTTTAATAGCCATGAGGTAGCATGATTATGTTGCATTATTGCCAATTGGTGATCCTTCTATAGATAATTGCCTAAGTGTCACCGATGAACAAAATTCAGGTGTTAACAACACCCATCTACTCCATCCAAGGATATCCAAGAACAATATCTAAGTCATCGATATCTATAGCATAAAAGTATAAATGAAAAACATATTTATCCATAGTTACCTTTAAATCCTTAAAAAAATGAACATTCTGACCCTCAACTTGTGTGCTTTGTGAGGACCTACAATATTTTAGCAAAGTCAACATTAATGAAATTATGCCTATGACTAGAGTTTATAGAAATAATGACCTCCTCGTGGGAATTGAATCTATGAAAATGTAGTAAGAAGTTATCAAATTAAAATAAACCCCTAGTGCTCTTTGTATCCTTTTTAGGCAGAGACCATGTCTAAAAATAATTTTTTCATATAGTTCATATGGAAATACCATCTTCACTCCTAAGTGGCTTCCACCATATGGCCACATCAACCCTTATATTATGGTATATATGATGTTCCCAAAAGAATGGACATAGTGACATAATACCCTTTATGTATTCTTCAATACTAGGGCCATTGGATTTTCCTATATAATAAATCTTCATTGTGAAAACCCAAAAATTGAAATAGGATTTTGGAGAAATAACTTACTTTTCAATGGAGCTTCTTTGTGTAGCCATGGTTTTGCGGTTGCAATTTAAAATGACCATAACTTCCTAATTATTGCTCGAGTTCACTAATATGACCCTAATTCATAATGACACCACAATTCTGCTTCTTATGGCATTGGTATAATTGTGATCTTATTAATAAAAGGAGAGATGTTAGTCGTGAGTCCCTAGACAATCACAAATTTCGAGACCACCTACTTAAGAGTTGCAAACCTTATAATCTGTAAACTGTCGTGGATATTCCATTGGAATAGTTCGTCACAACAGATCTAATAAAATACTGAAATCTTTACCATTAAGGTTATTTTTCCTTTAGATCTCTAGGATATTTATTCACTGATTTTTTTTCTTATGCATGAAATAGATAAAATGCGGAAAATAGATAACAATAACATACAATCACACCATCCACAAATAAACACAATATATGACCTCAGAAACCCAATATGGGAGAAAACCCAACTAGAAGGTGAGACTGCTCTACTCTCTTTTCTCTGGTATAGAAATGATGCAAGTACAAAGAAATAGACACTCTCTGTGGAGTTTCCTTTGACTTGTGGCTTGTATGGCTGCTACATAATCTCTATTCCTGTGTTATGCTCACATAATACCACTCTAATTTTTTTCTCAGCTATGGAACAAGATACAATGCAAAAGAATGGAACCCCCATCTCTTCCTAGTGGCTCGATATTTAACATAGCCTGATAGCCATCTAGGGGAAGGTTTTGGACTTCCTTAACCCTCAATTGTGATAGGGGTTTGGACCTTCTAGAATCTTCTTGAAACTGCATACGTGGCTAACCCCATATACAAGAGTAACAAGGGCTGACATGCCATCCTCTCGTACCATGGTGGTCAACATGGTAGGTTAACTTTCGAGAGTCCTAAATTTTGCATACGAGATTTGATTGACGCGATTTTTGCACAGTTGGAAAGGTCTCCATGTATAGAATAGTGTCACGAGGTTGTCGCTGTGTTGGAAAAGTTTTAAACCTCCAAAATGCCGTTTGATGCTTCAAAATGGCATGGGAAGGTTCTAGACCCCAATTTTTCAAACTGGGACCTGCTACTAAAATGGCCCTACAAGATGATTCCTCCAATTTTTTCCACTCTGAAAGGATAGAGATAGATGGCAAACAATATAATGATCCAATCTAGACCATACCTCCTCATTTGGGGAGGATTTTGTTGATTTTTCATAAGCTAGGTTAAGCATGAAGTTATTCCATTTTAGCATTTCACTTAAACATAAACAATAATGTTTCAGCAACCAAGATCATAAGAAGAAACACCATGCACAAGAACACAAGAAGTATCCTGGGA
>CBVK0102953766.1:0-12613 GCA_900067695.1 Picea abies
ATTATGTGATATATCATTAAATGTGACATGGGATCGCATTAAATCCCTCTGGTATTTATTGGGTACTATGTTTTGATAGAAATCATTATATGGTTTATGTATGGAACATGCATGTGGTATTACCTTCCTAGGATGATTGACTTGACTTATCGTTGGTGATTATTGGAATGATTTGGAAAAGGATAAATGAAAGTGTATTCCATGAAATATTTTTTCCTTTTTGATGATAATATAATTAGGATTTGATTATTATTTTTTCCAATCAAACACGTGCTACTTGGCCTTCCCATACTGTGTAACTTCCCTAACATTTGACCGAGCATGGTCATGGTGATTGGGATTAATTTGATCTTAGTCATCTATATGTGTCCAATTAATATGTGTTTACGACATTAATAACATGTTCCTCCCCTATGGAAGTCATTTGTATGGATATAACTAATATGTGTTTAGGGAATTAATAACCTATGCCTCCCCTATGGAAACATGCAATTGGTCATTTTTGGGTTTTGTGGGGATTCTAAAGCGTGACCCTAGACTTTTGAGCTTGGTAATTTATTTTTGGATGTGATTTAAGACTTTATTGTTCCTTTGGTGAATGTGATCTCCATCAAGCATTATTTTTTTGTGTGGAACAATCTTCTCTTGAGTTTGGATCTTGGTTCAACTAGAAAACTACATTATGAATTATAGTAGGATTCTTTTTGAACTTTTCATTGGTTTGAAGACTAGTTGGTTACTACTGTATGTGTTTTGTTTTTTTTGTTATAAAAAATACTTGGACTATTGATTGTCTTTGTATAACTTGTTGAACCATGATAACATGACCATTCACCATGCCTGGGTGTTGGCGCAGACCAATTTTGGGAAGGATCAAGGAAGTTTTGAAGGAATCAAAGAAACCCCAGAAAATAAGGAAGCAAGCTAGAAATAGAGGAAAAGGAGCATCGAGAAAAGAAGTTACAAAGTGGATAAACCATTGCAGAGTAGTTGGAAAGTGGACAAGCGACGAATTGGAGAAACAGTTGGATTGAGGACCAGCTGAGATTAAGTAAATGAGAAAGTGGAAAAACCTAATCCGCTTAGGGTTAGTGTTTTTGTAAGGGAATTTTCCTAGTTTTGTATAAGTATAATGTATTAGGATGAGGAGAAGATTGTCCTTTTTGTTGGTCCCTTTTTGTTAGTAAGTTATCCATTCAGACAGTCTGATAGTAGTGTGGTGAGAAGTTCTCAGAGTTCTGAGAGTTATTTTGGTCCGTGGAGATCGAATGTAATGGCAGAAGGATTGTATAGTGCGCAACACTATATTTTACATGAAGATGAATACAGATCCAAAGCGACAATCTTTGTGGATGTATCCCTAGGGGGGTGAACCATGGTATATCTGTGTTTTTTGCAAATGTATGCATTTTTTCTGATTCTATTTGCTTTAGTAATTGTATGATGAACATGTTAAATGATAAAGGAAATAACACTACGCACTAAGAATAAACTAATGGAATCCACAAAATAGCTCTAAATAAAAGAATGTTATAGTTGTTGTTTAGATTAGAATCTTGTGTCACAGTAAATAAATACTTGTCATTAAACACATGTGGCTATAATGGTTAGTGAATTCCTATTAGAATAGTTGTGACAGTGGTCTAGAATAAGATCTAATGAGGGTTTGAGGTCCAACAATGAGTAGATCCAATGCCACTGAGAGAGAAACACATCCCTTGCCATGGTTGCAGACATATGAGTTCTACAACCACCCATAGAATCTATATCGAGTGAGACTACATAGTTCACTTCATGCGCTATGTTTCCTTCTGGTATCGTGAAGGGATGATGGTCGAAAGTGTTGTTGGTAATCCTGTAGTTAGAACCTAGGTCATCCCATAGTCAACCAACAATGGTTCAGTTTCTGGTTGGAACTCAGAAGATTAGATCGAGAGGGATGTATCATGCAGTATAGCACAAGGGATTAAGAAAGGGGGTGTTTTTAGGTTGGAACCCCATAAAAGTAGAGATTGAAAGATGGTAGATAGTCAAGGAAGTATATTTTTCCCATAAAGATAATAGAAGCTCTAGGTTTAAGACAATACATTATTTGGAAAGATACGTATTCAATGAAATACACGAGAGTTTCTTTACTGAGTTTCCCATGCTATTGCAAGAGTGGATAACATGGTTGAAAGATACCCATCTGAGGAAAAGAGTTAGATCAATGGAGTGGACATAAGAAAGTATCACACGTTTGAAAAGGGTAAATAATAAATTCACGTGCACCATATATTTCTGGCTAGACAACATTGTAGTGGGGTATATCATTGAGTTTGGAGTAGATACATCAAAGTCTTATAGTGTAGTAGAGAAAAGTTTTCTTAAGGGTCAAAGGGGAAGGTACATCCGATCGTTGTAAATTTCGATCAAAATATTATTTCATGATAAAGGGGTATTAACCATGGAATCAGATAGCTAAAATACCCTGCGTGCATGAGGGAGTTAGTGGAAACACTAAGGAAGGTATTATATGGAGGGGGAAATGGATATAAAAGAGTGTAGTAAAGAGACAGATCCCATTATGATGGATCAAGAGGAGATCTAGGAAATTATGTAGAAGGCAGGAACGTCATGCAGTGGAAGACCCTACTAGTATAAGCTCAATAGGAACAAAAGAGAAATAGCCAAGAGGGAAGGCTTGGAAAGTGACGAGGAAGAGGTAGGGGATCTCTGTGTTGTGGATCACATTGAAGAAATATTCCATGCCACATATGAAAGAAAGACTAGAGGAGCGGGGTCTAATGAGGAAGAAGATACCCTTGTCGAGATTTGAATCAATGTAGAACCTGCAACCCCATGTACAATTAACACATCATCAAAGAATATTTATTTAGAGAACCAGTGATTGATGGTTAGATGAAGCTTGGAGATAAAAATAGAAGTGAGAGTACAAGTGGAAGTACCAACAATAGTATAGGTAGTGGTACAAGTGGAAGTACTAGTAGCAACACCCGTGGGAGTTCAAGCCCGAACAATAGTACATAGATAGTAGTACTATGCAGAGTAGGTACAACACATTCAAAAATGGCAGGCGTAGATCCAATGATAAGATTACCAAAGTTTCATGGGGATGAATCAGAAGACCCAGTGAAGCACATATTTGTGTGTGAGCAAATATTGGAAACGAAAAGAGTCACTGATGAGGAAACAAAAGTAGTGCAGTTAACAATAACATTCAAAAATCGCATGTTGGATTGGTATATGAGTCTAGCAGTAAACAATCCACAGGTTGTATTGGGAACAATAGAAAATGTCAAGAAGGAACTGATCATAGAGTTTCATAGGCCAAAATTAGAGGATCAATTTGTGAATGAGATGATTGAGGTTAGACAAAAACTAGGAGAATCCGTAGGGGACATTGATGAGAAGTTCAAGACATTGAAAGGTAAACTAAAGTATCCCATTAATGACTAGGGATGATTTTAAGGATGGAAATTTATTTTAAAATGTAGAAACCTTGGCGAATCTTACTAATCCTTCTTATGCCAACTATAAATAATTGGCGATATTTTTGTAAAAATATTCAAATTTCTAAGGATTTTATCATTCGACAATGGCAGGTGTAGATCCAACAATAAGATTACCAGAGTTTCAAGGGGATGGATCAGAAGACCCAGAGAAGCACCTTTTCATGTGTGAGATAATATGGGAAGAAAAAATAATCACTAATGAGGCAGCAAAAGTAGTGCAGTTAGCAATAACATTCAGAAACCATGCGCTAGATTGGTACATGAACCTAGCTGTAAACAATCCATGGGATGCGCAGAGAACAATAACAAGGATCAAGAAAGAATTGATCACGGAGTTTCAGAGGCCAAAATCAGAGGATCAATTTATGAATGAGATGATTGAGGTTAGACAAAAACCAGGGGAATCAGTATAGGACATCGAACAAAAGTTCAATACATTGTAAGGTAAACTAAAGTATACCATTTCTAACATGTAGCATAGACAATTATTTATAAATTCTCTATTACCACAATTTAAATATCCATTGAGACATAAAAAATTCAAACCCAAGTAGAGGCTTTGCAAGAAGTGAAGCATTTAGAAGAGAATCAATATAAGTAGACATATCCATCTATCAAGGAGTTGAAGGAATATATGAAGAAATTGACAATACAATTGAACCATAACAAAATTAGGGAGAAAAGAGAAGCAATGTGGTGTACCTTGTGCAGATCAGAGGGACATAACAAGAATGATTGTTTGACATTTGCGTAGTACTTGGGAGTAGGGATACCAAATAGTTTACCTACATGAGGGCCTTGGTATGAAATATGCAAGACACATGGGCATGATCCTTATCACTGCCCTATGATGAAAAAGTACAAGAAAGCATTGAAGAGTAATTTCTGTAACTTTTGTAAGTTACCAGGATATGAAGACAATAATTGTAGAAATATGGAGTTAATGAAGGAAAGAACCTCAGATGCATACAAGATGTAGTCTGAGTTGATGGCAAGATAGATTGCACCATAGTTTGGAAATGCACAACAATTTCAAGAAGTGCCACAGTTTAAACAACCCCTGTAGCATAATCAGGCACCATAGTGTCATCAACATAACATGGATCCACAAGGGAATAGAGGAGGATTCAGAGGTAGAGGAAGAGTAGGAATGGGAAGAGGCAGAGGGTATATTATCTTCCATAATTGTCAACAACAGGGACATTATTCCATAGATTGTCATCAACCAGCACCAACATGTATGTATTGTCACACAATAGATCACATGACATAAGATTGCCCGAAGTTAATGACAAAGATCGAGGAGAAGAGGAATCTAAATAACCAGAATATTCAGTGGATTTCTGCAAAAATAAGGGATCCTGGGAGGAACATCAATATAGTGACTAGATGAGGAGTGAAGATAGGATCAAATGCACAAGATCAGAAGAAGGAATCTCAGTGTTGGATTCAGAAGAACACTCAGCCACAACAACAATTTCATGCAAAGAAGGAGAAGGAAAATTTCAAGGAAGCAAAGAAGGACTTCCTGAAGGAGGATGAATCCTCCACATTGAAAGTTGTGCCGAGGTATGATACTCCTATTTTTGATATGCCTCGATCTTTGGATCATACTTACAAGGGAGAGAAAAAAAAGAAAGTAAGTAACTTAAATAATTTCCTAGAATCTTGCTTTAAATTACTTAATAATAAGAATGGCATGGATTTATTTAAAATTATTCTTGAGAAATATAGTATATAAGAAGGGATAGAAGAATAACCAAAGAAGATCAATCAGGTCCATAGAAAGAAAAGAACTAGCAGAGAGTTCATATTGAATGAAAATATAGGATACTTTAATATGGGAAATGTTATCCTAGACTTAGGATCAAATGTCAATATTTTACCAAAGAAGACTTTTGAAATAATGGGAGAATCTACACTAGGGTATTCCAATATCCAATTGAAGATAGAAAACCAATAGAGAATGATTCCCATAGGTATATTGAAGAATACAACAGTGGATCTAGATGGTGTGCGCACCACAACAAATTTTGAAGTAATGGATATGGTGGATGAGACTACCATTTCTAGCACTATTGGGAATTGATTGGGCCTCTGATAATCAAGCCATAATTAATTTGCAGACTAGAAAGATGATGTTTGAAGATGGGAACTTTAGGGTAGTAGCACCTTTAGATCCATCATATTGTGAAAGATATGTAGAACCTATGCCTGACAATGTTCTAGAAGATGATGTAAACCAATTGTATAGAACTACTGCATGAGAGGAAGATTATGTGAATCTAACTGTAGATGGAGTACTAAGTTGGAGGAGCATCAACTCTGACATGTCAAATTCATACACTGGAGCAGAAAATTGGCAAAAAATATTGCATGAAGTCTCTACTAGGAGGTGCGCCAGAGTTACACTCGCAGTAAGATGGGTTGGGACATAAGTAAGACAATTTCCCATATTTACTGAAGAGGAAAATTTAGAAAACTTTGTGGAAGAGTTTGAATCAAAGGTTTTCGATAGTGAGATATTATTATTGTTGGATATAGCATTGATGGATACACCTACATGATGGCGGGGTGCACATAAGGAGGTAATTCAAGATTGGTATCAATGTAAGCGATTGATGCACATATGATTTGGTAGGAATCAACAAGATAGACCCTTACAAAAGTATGATGGAAGAGGGAACCCAAGACATCACATAAATTATTGTGTCACTAACTAGACATTGGTACCACCATCATAATGGATGCATTACTTTATTTATTTTTTATTTTTTTATGTCTGGAGGAATCAACAACTAGTTGGGCATGTGCTCGCGTTTTTTTTATGTCTGGAGGAATCAACAACTAGTTGGGCACGTGCTCGCATTACACGTGGCCGTGTATCCAACCGCTACCACTATAACCTCTGGGTGTGCCCACGATGCCCCTTACGCGGCACACAAGGTAAGTCGGGGGGAGTTGAACTTGAAACCTCATGGAAATTCATTTTCACGACACTTGCCAATTGAGCTACCCCCCCCGGGGGATGATGCATTACTTTATTGATACATTAGAAGGAATACCAAAAAATTGGCACAAAGAGCAGGAACTGCACAGAGAAAGTGTGAGTTGGGGTGCAGTGTAGCAAAACTTTATTAAGACATTTTCATTTGGAAGTGAGAATCCATCGATGGATCTAGCATTACAGAGGATAAAAAAGAAGATATTTGAAGAGTATGGGGTAGACACCGTGACAGTAAACAAATATTATAGAAAAAAAAACACTTGAATAGTTAGTTTACTGTTATTAGGTCACAGAGGATGAAGAAGTAGAAGATAACCCATGTGACATAAAAATATTAGAATGGGAAGGAGAAGGGCCCCAGTTACAATCAGAAGAATTTACTACACTAATGAATATTAAAAAGGTCAATATTGGGACCAAAGAGAAGCCCAATATAGCCAGCATTGGAGATTATTGGGACAATGAGACAATGGAAAAGATAATTGAATTATTGCGCAAGTATGGTGATTTATTCCTAGCCACATTTTCAGAGATGAAAGGGGTAGTAGGAGAACTTGGAGAAATGAATATACCCCTCCGACTAGATGCAAGGCCAGTTAGATAGAGACCATACAAATTAAACCCCATCTATAAGCACAAAGTTAAGGAAACAATTGACAGAATGCTTGAATCAGGAATCATAGAGCCCGTGGAAGAATTAGAGTGGATTAGTCCAATGGTGGTCTAGGAAAAGAGGACTGGAGGGATTAGGATATGTGTGGATATAAATAAATTAAATGATGCATTCTTGCATGATCCTTTTCCTACTCCATTTATAGATGAAGCTTTAGAGAATTTGGCGTGACAGGAAGTGTACTCCTTCACAAACGGATTTTCAGATTACCATCAGATCATAATTGCTTCAGAGGAAAGGTACAAAAATACTTTTGCAACAGAGTGGGGGTCATATCAGTACGCAATGATTCCATTTGGTTTAAATAATGCACCAACAATATTTTCCAGAGTAGTAGTAGCTGCATTCAAGGAATTTATACATAAATTTTTAGAATTTTATTTGGATAATTGGACATTATTCAGTTTATTGAAGGACCATGTAGAAATTATGATTTTAATGTTAGAGAGATGTTGGAAATGTCATATTTCCTTGAACATTAAGAAATGTATATTCAGTACACCATTTCTTAATGTTGTACACCATTTCAGGTCCAGGGATAGCTGGAGGGAACTATGTAGGAAAGTCTACAACATAGAAGGTGTTGTGTGTAGGATTATGGTGGCATAGAGTGCATAAGTACGTAAAGGAATACGTTCAGACCTGTGATGTATATCATAGGGTGGGAAAACCATCGAGAAGGGATGAAATGCCACTTATTCCCTAAGTAACCCTACAATTATTTGATAAATGGGATGTGGATTTCACTGGACCTATTAATACAATAACAAGGAGATCAGGAGCCAAATACATCATTACTGCGACATAATACTTAACCAAATGGACAGAAGCAACCCCAATGAAGGATTGCAGTGAAAAATCTGCTGTGTGATTTCTTGTTGAGAACGTGGTGACCAGATTTGGATTTTCTAGAATTTTGTTGAGTGATCAGGGAACCCATTTCATTAACAGTACAATCAGAGCCATGAAAAAATAATTCAAGATACATCATCAGAAGAACACACCTTACCATCCACATCATCAGAAGAACACACCTTACCATCCTTAGGAAAGTTGTACAATAGAAGATTTTAACAAGATTCTAGAGAATGGATTGACAAAGATTTGCAATGTGAATAGGGATGATTGGGATTTGAAGGTATCAACAGTACTATGGGATTAAAAGACTACATGCGAGAATATTACAAGATAGCCACTATTCAGAATGGTGTATGGGCAGGAAGCAGTGGTTCCATTGGATTATTTAATACCTAGTTTGTGCATTGCAATAATCACCAACATGACAAAAGAAGGTGTTGCGTAAGAAATATTGGATCAATTGATGGAGCTGGAAGAAGACAAAATTTTAGTAGGCTTCCACCAAGAAGTACAGAAAGCAAAGGACAAATCTTGGCATGATAGAAACACTAAGAATAAATTATTTAATGAAGGAGATCTAGTTCTCCTCTATGACAACATATATCTACAACATCCAGGGAAGTTCAAAATGCACTAGTTAGGGCCTTATCAGGTAGAGGCCATGGGAAGTTCAAAATGCACTAGTTAGGGCCTTATCAGGTAGAGGCCATTACCAATGGAGGTGCTGTGAACCTGAAATATGTTGCAGGAAAGAATCTCAGAGGACTGGTGAATGACAGTCGACCTAACAACTTGAGGTAAAAATAGAGAGAGAAGATATGATTGTACATATTGTATATAGTGGATGATAGAAGAAAAAGACAAAAATCCATAAAAAGAAGAAATATAACCAAAAGGCAAAAAGATAGAAGAATAGTAGAGGTTTTTTTGATGTAATATATTTAGTATTAACGATGCACTGCAAAAAAACCAGTGTTGAAGACACTGGATGCTGGAAAATAGTTGACAGACACAAAAAGTGGAGTGTGAAGGAAAAAGTGAAAACTATCAGTGTAGAATAGTTGTCATTTATCTGTCCCACTATAAAGTTGGAAAAGGGGGGAAATGTGGTCATTTGTGTTTTTTTTCTAAGGAGAATAACGAAGAGAGAATCTTAAGCATGAAAGAGTGAGAATTCATGATAGCAAGTGGACAATTAGAATTCAATAGTCTGAATCTTAACAAGATGTCGCCACCACATGTTGGAGCACTAAGCAGGGTCGGGTGAAACATGAGAAGTAGTGATCGAGTGACACAAACAGAGTGAAAGTGATTCCCACTGTCATGGATGTGGATGATATTCACATTCCATAGTATGAGACTACTACCACGCAAGTGGAGGAAGAGAAAAACCCAACACGGAAGGCAAGGAATCCAGAGGAGGACGCAGAGAGGATAGAATCCGACGTGTCTAGGGTAAAAGGGACACAACATTGAGAACAGGCCACCGATTTAGTGCAACAGATCCTAGAGAAAGAATGAGATCATTAAACAAAGTACCACAAAATATTATATGTCTGGGTGTCATCCCAGTAAGGGAAGAAGAAGGCACTAGCTAAGAGCAGTGCGAAAGGAATATCGCACACACATGTGGAATTGGAAATAGTAATGCCAAAAATATCAGAAGGAGTAAAGGTAGACAATGATATGGTGGGAGGAGTACACACCATGAAATACTCCGATCATGACATGGGTGACATAGTCAAATTCCCATATTTGGCACAACATAACTATATGGAGAGTAGAGGAGAGGGACCATCAGGCATGCCACTATTTGATCCTGTGCAGTGGATATTGTGGCTCTACAATATATGGATTATGAATTTGTTGGATATACTGGACTATGGGCATGGTAAACACATCAATGGATGTGTGAAGAAACTCCTAGCAAAGTTGCATGGAGGAATTTTGTGGATGGATAGGCTAGTGCCTATCAATGTTGATTTGATCACAACCATCACTGGGATACCCACGGATGGGGAGAAGCTAGAGCAGTAGGAGTGGTAGCAACTATAGCTTAGTGTGCAAACGGGAGATCGATGAGTTTGTCCCCTTATCTGCTTAATTATTTTTTGCAGGATTACAAGGACACAAAGGATTGGGGCTTTGAGTTCCAGTACTCATGGTTACTCAACCTCATTGCATTAGTAGGATGGAAAGAACCAACGTACAATATGTTCCTGAATAGAATAGGAAAGTTTAAAGAAGCTTGCTACATGTCTCTTAGAAGAACAACAGACCCAAAGGTGAAGAAAATAACCAATGATGCATTCTCTCCATACTTGATGGAGATCCAGATCCACTTAGCTATTACATGGAGGATTTCCCCAAATACTTTCTAGGAGTTTGGACAGATAGGAAATTTTCAAGCATCGCACCACAACATGTGGGTACATGAGAAGAGATACCCAAACAAGGAGTGGCTACAATTGAATTACTACGTCACGACACATGATATATGGATGGAGGTCGAGGAGTGGCCTGAGGAATGGAAAGTACCAGTGATCCCAAGGATGGTGATAGGAGGACATAATTGGATGTAGGACATAATAGTCATTGTGCAGCAGGTAGGCAGAAACGGTGCGAGAAAAAAGAAGAATTTCACACAAGGCCAAGTTGGGGAAAGTATCCCCATACAAAAAAAAAGGACAGAGAAGAAATCATAGCGTGGTTCTACATGGGATCCACCATGCACAGAGAAGGCACTAAGAAGAACAACAAAACATGTGTGGATAGAGGAAGTACAAACAGAGACACATGAAATACCCATGGAGGAAGAAATTGGGCAGGAGACGAGCATGGATACACAAATTCCAGAGGCATATGAACCATCAGATTCCCAAAGGAAGAGGATATGGGAGAAATAAAGTGGCTCCAGAAAGAAGGTGAAGGCCCAAAAAACACCAATGTACACATCACTGACAGTAGATGATGTGAAACTAATAACCATGACAGTTGAAGATCGACTATCAGAGGTGTGGGAGAATGCTCAGAACCACAGGGATTCGATTATGGAGAAAATAGAGGAAGTGAAAATTGTGTTGGAGTAGTTGAGGATCAGGGAAGAGTAGTCATCAAAAGACAAACCAACAAAAACTAAGGAAGAAGTGCCTATTGGAGAAATAGTGAAAATTATAGGACATGGGAGCACTGATTTTATCATAACCCTGAGATGTTGTTCATTGATGAGGAGGAAACACAGAGGCCCCTAAAGGAAATCAAGACATTGGACTTGGTTTTGCCCAAGATCCTAACGAAGGTGCTCTATAAACTACAAATTAGTGTCGTGCAGGAAATTCAATTAAGGGCATGGTTTGACGCGACAGACTTGTAGATAGCACGGGAGGAAAATATAACACTAAAGGAAGCATTTAGCCAAGAAGTGAAGACGAAGAATATAGCACAACATATATTGGAATAGATGGAGAAGTACATAGGCACAGTATTTCAAACCATCCCAGATAACGTAGAGTCAGAGGGAGTATCTTCTGAAGAGAAGATAAGGAAAATAACGTAGGCCTTGGAGGGAGTATCTTCTGAAGAGAAGATAAGGAAAATAACGTAGGCCTTGGAGTAGTACAAGGACCATATAAAGGAACTAGAGGAGTGTGAAGTACCCACTACCCCTCCAAAAGTAAGAGTGCAAAGAGAACAAGATGAAATAGAATATGAAAAAAGTATAGCGCAGGCCATACATAGGATGACAGAGCTATTGGAAAAAAGTGGCCAACTATGGACACAACTCTTAGAAGATGGAATCTTACAAGACCTACAAGAAAGGGAAGAGAAGGTACATGCAGTAATGGAAGACTTAAAAAAACAACATAAGACAATGTCACTACCATAAAAAAATAAGATAGTTGTAGAAATGAAAATTCTACAAGAAGAGGAGAAAGCAGTGCATGTGCAGAAAATTGCAAGACAGACTCAGTTGGAGCCTTTGCAGTGCATGTGCAGAAAATTGCAAGACAGACTCAGTTGGAGCCTTTGCAGGAAAAGGAAGAATAGTTGGTCATGGAGGTTGACGCAACAAAGACAAGGGTTGAACATATAGGCTTGTAGGGAGGATATATATTGAATCCTCCTGTTGCCGCGCAGATGGTGGAAGCTGTGATGGAGAAGAGTAACTAGGCTAAGGAGCGATGCTAGCATATAATAGAGACATATGAAGCACTATCATAGGAAGCAAGAGATGTAGGAGTCCGTGAGTGACTCGGGATGAGTCACGATGTCAGTGTTGGGGGTTTGTTGGCATAGGCCAATTTTGGGGATAATCAAGGAAGTTTTGAAGGAATCAAAGAAGCACCGAAAAATAAGGAAGCACACCAGAAATAGAGGAAAAGAAGCAATGGAAATAGAGGAAAAGAAACACCAAAAATAGAGGAAAAGGAGCACCTAGAAAATAAGTTATAAAGTGGAAAATATGTTGTAGAGAAGTTGGAAAGTGGACAAGCACTGACTTAGAGCAATGGTTGGATCGAGGACCAACCGATATTAAGTCAAGGAGAAAGTGGACAAACC
>CBVK0102953768.1:0-10277 GCA_900067695.1 Picea abies
ATCGATATCTCTTTTTGGTGGAAACTCTGGTATTTCTTTAAATACATCCTAGAATTCTTTTAGAACTATGGAATCTTCAACACTTGGAACTTTATCCTCAGGTGCCTCCTCCATGTGTTTTGTAAATACTTGACATTCCTTCCTGTATATTTTCTTTAATTAAGGATGGAATTTCTCTGATAGTCACAACTCTTGGAATTCCTTGAACTATTCTCAAATTTATTTTCTCACCAAGGAAAGTAAATGCCTTATTATAACAGTCTAGAATATCATGATGCTTGTTTAACCATTCCATATCAATGAGAAAATCATACAAGCCCAAAGGTATGATAGTAAAATAATATTTTGTGTATAGTCCATTAATTTCTATTGGACATGCCTTGACCATCTCATTAATTTTCCTTTTTTCCATTGTAGCTAACTGCACCAACCAAGGTTTTCCAAGCTTGGTTCTCAACAATTGAAATCTTTCCACCATTTTATGATCTAGATAACTATGACTAGCTCCTATGTCAATTAAAATAACAATGGGTTGATCATTAATCTTACATTCTACCTCGATCATGTGTGACTGAAACTCATCTTGATTATTGTCCAGGGATACGTAAATTCTAGGTACAATTCTACCCATTTATTCAAGTGTCACATGTTGTTTTACTCTATGCATAGGCCTATATGTTTCATCTCTTTGACAAAAATATCTTAACATATGATCTCCGCCACAACCCCAACATTGAATAGGTTATTTCCTTGGTATTTTCCCCACTGTCTCAGTCATTCTAGAATCCTTGGGAGTTAGTTGTTATTGTGCAGTATTTTTGAAAAGTGGTGGCATAGTCCTATTCTTCCCCAGTTCCACCTTAATTTTCATCTTTTCTTCCCAATCCTTTTGGAAAGTCGATCTTCCCCTTTGTTTATTGTTTTAATCTAGGTAAAACTAGGGGATTGTTACCAATAGTCCATTACATAAGAGAAAATAGAATCACATACTCATACATATATTAAAATACGTACACAAAGTATTAGAAGCCCAAAGCAAAACACTTTATTATGTATAGATGAGTCAATATAACACAACATAGACAATTTCTCTGATATATGATTGTCTATTTATACTTACATATTCAGTTACCATCCATTTGTAACTACTTAACTTCGTAGTTCGGTTGGTTAGTTGGGACTTCGATTGAATTACACTTTTGACTTTGAAAATTGACTGAATAATTCTTAGTCGATTGTTGGGTCTAGTCGACAGAGTGGACTAGCCCTTACAACATCTCCCCCCATCTCAATTCCTTGCTCATGTTGAGAAAGAGGGCATCATGAAAACTTTTATTTTACAATGGTTGTTTTACAAAATGAGAATGACAAAAAGAGAGTGAGAGAGTGAGAGAGTCAATTTGTAGCCACGTTTCTCTACTTGATGAGTCAAAGATGATTTCTATGTGTAGGTAATCATTACTCTAGTGTAGATTTCCAACTCTTTTGTTAATGGAATGCCATGGTTTGGTAGCATCCTTGATTTTGTTTCCATAGTCCGCTTTTCTTCCCATAGAATTTTGTTACTTAAAACGATATTTTGACATTTTCTTTCTATGGTCTATTCAAGTAGCCTGAATTGGGTTGTGACTTCCCTTTCATATATTAGGGATGATTCTCGAATACTCCCCCCGTCCTGAGAATTGAGCAGATGAAAATGTAGAGGGACACTCCTTCCTTCATGTGATGGTGAATCTATTCTTTTCACATCTTTCACTACGATGGATAATAAACTTCTACATTTTGAGGATCTGGTTCAGGAGGGTCATCATCTGCTATGCTCGTCGACCCAATGGTCGATGTTTAAAAACTTATCTATGTGAAAAATGATTTTTATGCTTTCCTATAGCTCTAATATATTGATTCTAGTTTTTTTTATCTTAAAGGCAACTGATAGGGTAGAGGGGCACTTCACACACAACTTAATATTCAATTATATAGAATTGTAGGATTAGTAATGGTTGTTTTCCTTTGTTACCAAGGTGGCTACCGTTGATATGATCCAACTACTTTGTTGTATACTTACAAAATATTTATGGTCTTGATGAGCGATATTTATTTTCCTAACCGATTCCTTCATGGATTCATGTACCTTAGTCATAACTTTTGATGGGTTGGTGGGTTCTTGCAAGGGGATGTCTATGTCAGTGTTAAACTGACACTCGTGTGAGTTCCATCAGGTGATAAATGTGGCAGTTTCTACTTGATGGTCATATGTTTCTGGTCGATCCACATTTATATCAGTGGCCATGCAACATTATTCTACATCACATTGATCATTAATGTTTCTATCGTGTTTGTCAGTCTTTTCTTATCGTGGTTTAAACATGCACTATACTTTCTAGAGTCATAATTTTCATGGTTGGTTTTTCCTTGTGCTTGATCGACTAAGTCTCCTCTGTTGATCCTTGGTCGATACATGATTCAATCAACTGTTGATTTTTTATTATCGGGTTTACTATTGTCGGTTCTTATTGGTCGATGGTCTTGAGTCTGCTCATATTTTTTATTGTAATTCCCCTTACTTGTATGATGGATTTGCTTCCTTGATCCTCCCTCGCTTGGTTGGGATCTTCCTCGATCAATCAACTATCACTTTATGGGTATTTTTCGCAAGTATGGAGATGGGGTCATGTGTCAATATTGTCTTTGTCTTATTTCTCTTACAGATCCTTGATTTGACCAAGGGATTCTTTCTCTATCCATTCTTATTTTTCTTTACTTGTATTCAAGGCTTTGAGACTTATTTAATACTTGATTTTTTCTATAGTGTTTTTTTATACATGATTTCTTTATAACTGAATTTAGTTTATTAATGTCAGAATAAATTATTTTCTTAGAAATGTTGTTAATCTACATTTTTCAATTTCAACCACATTGTTACATACAAATTTCTAGTTCTGGTCAATCCTTGTTGGCATTATTTTCCATGGAATTTTCCAATAGGGTTCATCATTCTTATGTATTATATTTATTTAATCAAGCTTCATTAATTAATTTTTTAAATGGATGCCTCAACAAATTTCATAGTTGAACTTCTCATGTCAGTCAAATATCTTCTATAATATACAGACCAAACCATGCTATGTCTAGTTTCCTGGGTTGTCCTTTGATTCGACTATCATATAATAGAACCGGGCCTCCATTTTTCACCTCCTTTTTTTTTAGATGTCAATCATGCCATGCTTTCTTGTATTTATTTTGTACTTCTTGGTGGTGCATTGCTATTAATCTTCCTTCTTCTATCTTATTTAATTGGTAAAGTTGATCATTCAAGCTTCTTCCTTGGTATAATTTGGAAATTGTTTCTACCCTATCTGAGTTGGCCTAGTAGTGAAGTGTGAACACCTCTTCTTGTCCATAGACTAACTTAAAGGGGGTCTATGCAATCGATCTCTTATATGCAGATCTATATGCCCATACAACTGCAGGGATTTTACTGTCCCAATCATTCTTGTCGATGCCACAAATTTTAGTGAGTCATTTGTGTAGTGTTTTATTAAATGATTCAACAACACCATTTTCTTGGGGATGGTATGTAGTTGTTCATCTATGATAAATGAGAAATTGTTTTATAATAAATTGGATCCTCTCATTTACAAAATGTGTCCCTTGATAACTGATTAGTGTTAGTGGAAATCAAAATATTGTTATTATGTTCTCATAGATAAATTTCATTGCGACTTCTTTAGTACATGTTTCGACTGGTTCTGCTTCTGCCCACTTGGTCACATATTCGACTGCAGTAATAATATAATTTGTGCTTGTTCTTATTTCTATTTGGGGAAATGGAACAACAAATTTGATGGCCCATATTTCAAATGGTATATTAGAGTTCACCGACTGTAATGGCATTTCATTTTTCCATAAAGTTCATCCCATTATTTGGAATCTATCAATTTTTTTAACCTATTCCCGACAATATTTATGTAGGGTCAGCCACCAGAGACCTTCCTGAAGTATCTTTCGAGCAATCGTGTCATCCTGAAAGTGGCCTCCAGCTGGTCCCACATGTGCTTCATTGATGATGTCTTCTTTTTCATGTTCTAAAGCACATCTCCTCAAGATGTAGTTGGGTCCCATTTTATAAATATATTCATTTATGATGGTGAATGGAACTGCCCTTCGAGCTAGCACTTTCTTTTTATTTGTTTGGAGATATTCGGGTGCCTTCCCCTCTTCCAATAAATGTTTTATTTCTTCCATATATTTTGGGGCTACCTCGAAACGGAATAGATGTGCATTCGGAAGGTCATCCTATATGTCAGTCGGGTCCTCCCCTGTCTCCAGTTGGGACAGATGGTCAGGCCCTGCATTTTTTTTTCTTGGTCGGTCGAGTCCTCCCCTATCTCCAATTGGGACATATAGTTGGTCCTTGCAATCTTTTTTCCTAGTCGGGTGATTATATCGAATTCAAATTCTTGGAATAATAGTAACCAAAGGAAGATATTTCCTTGATGTACATTTTTATTTACCAGATACTTTAGTGCCTAATGATATGTAAAAAATGTGAATGGGTTCGCAAGTAAATAATGACTAAATTTTTGCAATGTAAATATCATCGACAATGCTTCCCTTTCTGTGGTTGAGTAATTCCTTTATTATTTATTTAGATTTCAAGTGGCATAAACATTAGGGTGGTCAATTATGTTATTGTATGGTTGTGTGAGAACCAACCCTACAATGACATTTGAAGCATCGACATGTACAAGAAATAATCTCGACCAATAGGGGAATTTTAATATAGGAGCTTCGAACAATTTTTTCTTTAAGAATTGTAATGACTCTTGGAAGTATTGGCTCCATCCAAACTCAATTTATTTCCAAAGAAGCTCATCCATTTGAAAAGTAATATCTGAATAACGACGTATATATTTTTTGTAATACCCAGTATGCCCGAGGAATATTTTAATCTGTTTCTGATTTATAGGTGGTTTCAAGTCAAGGATGACTTCGATTTTTACCATGTCTACTTTTACACCATCTTTGCATACCATGTGTCCTAGGAAAATGCCAATTTGGGTGGAAAATATGCATTTCTTAATATTGAGAGATAATTGTATTTGTCTGCATTGTCCAAGTATTAATTTGAGTCATTGTATATGGTTTTTAAATAGGATATATATAGTCCAGTCATCGAAATAGGAAGACATTGTATTATATATGTGTTATTGAAATGATTTTACCACTATTATTGAAAATATTTTCAGGGGATTCTTTATCCCAAATGGCATTACCTTATAGGAGAAGGAGCCAAATTCAGATACAAATGTCATCTTTGGTTGGTATTCTTTAGCTATATGTACTTGATTGTATCTTGAAAACATGTTTGTTAATGATCTGCGACTTCATTTATTATTTCATCGATGAATGGATCTGTCAGAGCCAATTTGTTGAGTCCTCAGAAGTCGACACTAATTCTTAACCCCTTATGGTCATGATTATTTGGTTGGATCATGATAGGACTTTCCTATTCTCCTTTTTCGATTGGATATATAACATTCCCTCAATTTCTTTTTGGATGATTGAATTATATTTGTGTGATAATTTATAGGGTCATTTTTTAATCAGATTTTCCCCAAGTATGAGTTTGATTTTCATTTCTCCCATTTCTTCTACAAGTCCTTTTAAATCTTTATAGTCTCGGGAAAAAACATGTTGGTATTTCTTCAACAAGTCGATTATGTCAGATATCTTCTTTTCCAACCAATAGTCACCTACTCGTGCATTTTAGGTCAATCATCATTTTATGTATCAAACTCTTTTGTATTTATTTCAACATTCATCCATTCTGGTGGTTTTTCTTTGTTGAGGTGTCATTCCCCTTCTTTGACTTTGGTGAAGTTTTCCTGGAATTCAGGTTGTTCAATATCATTCTTTTCTTCCTTGTTTATTTTTAATATTGATTTTACATAGTTTTGCATAACTGGGTGATCACTTTTCCATCCAAATCTCTCACCAAGACAACTTGTGTTTTTCTTGTCAATTCTAAGTGTTTTTGTATTTTTCTCATTCTCTATTGAAATAAGGTGGCATGTCGATGTTGATCCTATGCCAATAATCATTTTTACTTTTTCTTTATGCATGGTGTTAGGACCACACAATGTACCTTTTTGCCCATACTTTTTTCCATCCCTGGGTTGACAATTTATGTAGCACTTGATTGTTTGAATTAATTAAGCAATTATAGTGACCAACACATGGTTGGCATCGATTTTTCTAGGAAGATTTTAATTTGTTGTGTTTCTTCTCTTAAACACTCCTTCTGCTGGGAAAATTTGAATTCTTGGACAAAATTTTCCTTGATGTCAAGCCAATTGAGTGTATGGACACATGCTTCTTCAATTTTGTACCATTTTCTTGGTATTTCATCTAGCGTATTTGGAAACACGTGCATCCATACCCTTTCATCTCTATATCCTATTATGTGCCATTAATTCTCACAATGATGGATATGTTCCACTAGTTCGTACCCAATTTCTAAGAGGGGAATGTCGATTGGTTTAGCTAATTTATTCTCTCCAAAACATTCTACAAAGTAAGTAGATACAATTTTCCAAGTTTTTAGTCTCGAGGAATGTGTTTCCCACCATCTTGCAGCTTGTCCTATGAAATTTTCCACCAGGATTTGGGTTCGAACTTGTTCTCCTACACATTTAGAAACTTCTTCAATGTGTGTCGATGGTGCATTGTGTTTGTTATAACACAGTGGAATTTTCATTGTATTGTCACTCGAAATTAGCATGGGAGTTTGCCATAGTGTTTTCTCATATACTATGGGTACTTCTTGGATTGAAAAACATGTTCTTGGACGTTTAATTGGGATGGATTCAATGATCTAGAAGTATTTTGAGTGTGCTTTATAATTTTCTATCTTCCATTTCTATAGAGCCGATTCAAAATTGTCTTCGACTGATAGGGGAGATTCTACTGAGATTTCTCCTTGTGCATTTGGTTCAACATAATCGCTTTGTTCATTGACTATCTGGTACAAACATCGAGATTCTTGATCTTCGTCCCATGATTCATTCCAAGGTTTCCCTTCATTAGGGTCCAGGGGGATTATTATTTTTCTTCCACTCCTTTTTAACTTGATTCTATCCTTTTCAAGGGAGATATTGGCTTTCGTTTGTGATCCCCATGGTCGACCGACTAAATGCTTTTCCTTTAGAAGTTGTAAAAAATCTTGTACAATGTATTCATTTTTTCTTCCTCCATTTGGTTGGTATTGATTATAATTTTTGAAGAATTTAAATGATTCCCTCATAATCTGTTCTTCTTTAGCTGGATTTGGAAATGGACTAGACTTCCTTGTCTGTCAATCTTGTGAGGGGCTATTGTTAATATGTCGTCATGCACATGATCTAGTAATGATATGTAATTTATTTGGATTTAACACTTCTTGTTTCGAGACCGTGTGTAGGAGGTTCACATTATTTTTAGTAAGTAACTTATCAAGTACTTCCAGAAAGTCTTCAAGTGAATGATCACTAACACCACATATGTTACAAAATTTCAATTCGAACTGATATTTTATTAGGTAGTCAGGGATTATGTGGTTGTATTTCCAACAATTGTAATAGTAAGGTCAACCTCAAACTCGAACTTAGAACCAAAATAGATCACGACTGCATCGACCTCAACCTCGACCATAGTATTAAGTTTTTCTCTTATAGTCATTATTTGGATCAATTGCCTCTCTATGATAGACTGTGTGCACACTTGTTCTATTTTGTGAATTTATTCGACACTCAAATGTTCTATGGCTATGCACTTCAAAAATATGACACCATTTAGTATTTTTCAAGTTGTGCGGACAATCTTGCAAAGTTTGGTAAGTCATAGTTTCACATATGTTACAGTATGTCTCATCTTGCACTCATAGTGCATCTTCTTCTCTTGGTACTTGATCGTTGAGACTACAAGTATATTTGGTGTGATCGTCTTCAGAGCATGTGGTACACCACAACTCACTTCTTCTTAAGTTTATACTTTTGATGGTCTATTATAGATGTTCTATTTTTTATTCTATCCTTTCTATTGACGAGGAAGTCGATGGTCCATCATCGTTTGATTCAACACATTGTGAATTTTGTAATTCTTCTTCACATGAGTTTATCTTGTAGAGTGGTAATGGATTTCGTATTTTTTATATTAATACATCTAAATACTATTATACTAGTAGATTTTGATCGATTGTCGACGAGATTTGGCTAAGGAGATCTTTGAATTTTTGTCATATTTGCGGACCGACCTGCCTCGTATTTGCTTTATTTATTTCATTTTTGTGCAGCGAAGTGTGTAACATATTGGAATTCAAAAAATGATAAAATGATTCTCTTTGTTTCTTATTTTGATCGATTTTGACTTTCTGTGAAATTTATAAACCATGTTAGAGCATGGTGTCAAAGAGAAGCATAAAATTGTGCCTTCTTCTTATATTCACCTATGAAGTTTGTTACATCCTAGAGTTTTTCACATACAAACCAATGTCTTCTTTGATCCTCATGTCCTTCATAAATGGGAATATTATTCAATCACATTGTTTCATTTTTAAGAACAATAAATTTTTTTGATCCTTGGTTTATCACAATTTTCGACTGGGATGTTGGATTCATAGTTGGTTTTTGTTGTGTCAACTTGTCTGTCGTTCATTCTTCTGATGGATGGTATGTTAAAATCAATTGTTCCTTATTTTATCGATTAGTTATTTCTTCAGTATGAAAATTTTTGTCTTTATGTTCGAAGATGTGTCATTCTATCGAACGTGTTAGTTCACAACTAGAATTTACTAGATTACTTTGTTCTCTTGATATGATATTTAGTAGGGGGGTTGAGTTCATGAGATACTTGATGTGAATGATAATTTTATTGACTTCCTATCTTTTTTTCTCAGCAATGAGCATGTTGCATAAATTCCCATGCTCATCGGTTTTGTACCATAGTCTTGCGGACTATTCATCGATCTTAAGCCTCTGCTGGAGGAATTATTTGATTCGAGGGCTAGTTACTTGAACAAGAGGAGTGCATATTGAGGGTCCCGAGTCTTCATAATCCATCCTTATGAGTTGGTATTCAATTTGATGGGAATATATGCTATCCTATATCAATTGTGCTTCATTACTTCTGTTGGGGGCCGTTGCAACTATTGTTATTTCCATATCTAGTCGATTCATGTCAGACTCAGACTGCTCATCTTCTCTATTAGGTTTAACTTCCTAAACTAATTTTCTATTCGAGTTGTGACTATGCTACATGTTGCTAATCTCCTTTTTTTTCTTTTTCCTCTTGTCCCACTCCAATTTTTGGATATCGGTTGTTTGTTTGAAAATTTTCTTTCCTCTTGAAGAAATTTATACTTCAGACAAATGAATTCTCATATGCTCTTTTCTTATGGAATCTCACAGATCATTCGACCCTTGATAAACACCCCAAATTAGTTGAAGTCAGTTAAGATGGCCATTCTTATTGGCTCAAAAAGTAGTCATGTGTTTGTTTTATATCTTTGCACCTTACTTCTAGGAATGACCCAAAAAGGATCCAGAGAAGGCATAGAACAATTTAGAACTTGCAGAGGCAACTCAAGACAATTAGAATGGCCTCGAAAGATAGAGAAAGGGAAAAAATTCAAAGTTCCCAAAACTCAGTGAAAATTACATTATTGTGAATAGCGCATCGCAAGATATTCACGGTCAAAGTTTGGTTAACCTAGCCTAGTCAACAAGGGGATGAGTCAACATCCATACTACTGATGTCAACATCCGTACAATACACATGGTAGGAGAAGAAGGTTACACGTGTCATGCTGAAATCAACATGATTTCAACATGGTGATGTGGCAGTACCAGAGGCTGCCACGTGTCACCCAGATTTGGCACTTCCAGACCAATCCATAGAAAAATAGGATTTTTCCACATGGAAGTCTGTATGGTCCATACAATGCCATGGCATGGTGAATTGGTAGTTTGTACAATGACATGGCATCTGTATGATGATGTGGCCTCTATATGATGATGTGGCACTGACATCGCAGGGGATGGTGTGGCTGAATGGGGAGGCTGCCACATGCCCCAATCAGGGGAGTACAAGAGTCAGATTGAGGCGTGGAGACAGTCATTTTTGGGTAGTTCGACGCCACAAATTCAATGGTGCTGTCTGTTTTTTGATCTAAGCATTATTTCTACAGCTTGATTTTAGAATGAGGTATACTTATGTATTTTTCCAAATTCTTTTGCTGA
>CBVK0102955812.1:0-15347 GCA_900067695.1 Picea abies
TTACAAGTCTTTTATTGCAAGGTATCTTGGAGGAGTACAAGGATGTACACTCTCCTTGATCTACCTTGAGTTTGGTTTGCATGCTCTCGGGAGTAAGAGGGTTTACACCCCTAGGGATCTTGTTGATCTAAATTGTGTTTTAAAGACTCCATTCACCCATTTTTTAAAGGCACTAATCTAAAGTTTTCATTGGAGAAATAAATTGTTTTCCTTGGTAAATGTGATTTAATGAGATATTGATCTTGTTCAAGTTGGAAACTCTTTGTGATGCTTTAAGGTTGGTAAAACCTCTAGGGCGTCATAGTCTACTTGGTCTCTTCGGAGCTACAACTAAATTAAAGCTACAGCCATAAGGGATGCAACAAATTATTCTCTTTTTGATTCATAATTCACAATTTAATAGTCAAAAGTTGCTAACAATTTACCCCTATAATCTACCAGTCCTAGCACATCTTTTGGGTGGATTCTTTGTGATTTTTGGTGGTTGATTTTTCTGCTGTAACAACTTGTTTGCTACAGCCATAAGGCTGCAATTATATCACTGCAGCACTTGTTTCTTACAGCCTTGTTTCATTGCTAAAGTCTTGTGCTTTTATACTAGAGTTATACTAGTGTTTAGCTAGCTTACCTCTTGCATCATTTGTTAGACTTTTAACATCTTGTTTAGCAGCTCTAATAATCATTTGTTTGCTGATATTTATCTTTGTTGACTACTGCAAATATGGATAGCAAGATTAACTTGCTTGTCCACTTAGCATATAGCTTGTATACTTGGTTTTTCTTGCATCTCGGGCAGGTACTATCATCATTCACAGATCCTAAAACTTTTTGGCAGACATTGACTACTACCGAGACTCATTTCCAAGCCACTTTCCATTTAGCAACTTGACCTATAGGGGCACCCATCATAAGTATCACTTTCTATCTCATTTCTCCCTAGGGTCACCCAGGATTACCCCCTTGAGGTGATCATTTCACCTCTAAAGTGATGGGAGTACCTATCTGAGGTGACAGTGGGTAGGTATTTTTCTAATTGTCGCCATATTGTGGTTTGGGTCGGGCTTTTCTCAACCTACAGTTTGTGTGATAACAATATCCTCTAAGGAAAGACACGCAGTCAAGTAACTCGAAATTAGGAAATTGGCATAAAGAATATATAGAACAAGCATTTTTCATAAACACCCATTCATAAGTATCACTTTCCATCTCATTTAGCCCTAGGGTCACCCAAGATCCCCCCCTTGAGGTCATCATTTCACCTCTAAAGTGATGGGAGTACTTATCTGAGGTGACAATGGGTAGGTATTCTCCTAGTTGTCGCCATCTTGTGGTTTGGGTCGGGCTTTTCCCAGCCTACAGTTTGTGCGATAACAATAACCTCTAAAGAAAGACACTCAGTCAAGTAACTCAAAATTAGGAAATTGGCCTAAATGATATATAGAACAAGTGCTTTTCATAATAATCCATCTCAAGTCAGCTATAAGGTAGAATTGTTTTGTTGTAAGTTTAAATAATATATGAATCTTCTTATAAATTAATGTTTTGAAGTTAAATTTACGGATGGAAATGTATAATATGATAGAATGGAAGTGTCTTTTCATGAACATTTTTTCACTTTATAGATATGGTTATTGATAAACAGATTTTTTTTTCTTACTTATAATTAATTTTTTCAAGCAATTCCTTAAAAACTTGTTATTTCACAAAAAAAATCCTCTAAAGAAAGACAATCAGTCAACTAACTCAAATTAAGAAATTGGCCTAAAGGATATATGGAACAAGTGATTTGCATAATAATCCATCTCAAGACAACTATAAGCCAGGATTGTTTTGTTGTTAGTTTAAATGATATATGAATCTTCTTATAAATTAATGTTTTGAAGTTAAATTTACCTATGGATATGTATAATATGATAGAATGGAAGTGTCTTTTGATGAACATTTTTTCAAAAGTTTTTTTTACAGTTGCTCAGAAGTTTAAGAAAACGATAATCTTTTCTATGAATTTACTTTGACACGGTTGAGTCAAAATATCAATTTCATAGCTTGACCCCGATAGCATCCACCCTTTAAAAGTTGTGTACTAGCATTGTTGTACGGTTGTACCTTGATTTGTAATAGATACAGGGTTCGATTCACTCAAGAATTACATAAAAGTATTGCACTAAATATATCCTCGATAAAACCCTCAATGGAATTTTTCTTGTGTTATGTAGTCTTTTCTTAGAGCTAATGCCATCCACTAAGGTGATTTATGAAGTAATGCGAATGGATTGATTTTAAAATGACAACAATAACAATTGCAGTGGAGTCAATTATGATTAGATACATTTATTACTATCGTAGAAAGAAGAGACATTTTACTTATTGTTGTTTTACCTTATCTTTTGAGGACTGTAGTACCAATTCAGACTCTGTACTTTGTGTTTTCTAGCTTTGTAAGATAGTAAGTTGTTTTCATTGCCTATAATTATGTTGTCAGAATTGCATGACTAACATGGAAAGTCGCATATGTTGATGAAGAAATTTTTTAAGAGAGTAATAATGAAGTTGGAAACGGCGTGAGAAAAGCTAAAGAAATTCTATCATTAATCCCATGAGATGAAACATCATCTAGCTCTTGCCATTGAGTTAAAAATATTCTTCAATCAGACCATTTTTTCAGGGAAAGAAAGTTTACTCATAGTTCAATATATAGATCATACAACTTATGTCAACAAAGTCCAGGATATCATAGCACCACAATATAATAATCCATGTTTTGCAGCATTCACTGAAATCTTCAATATCTATGACTGAGGATTATGTAAGCGCAATTGAAGAAAAATATTCCACATATTATTCTAACTAAAAGAAGATTATATTTCATCTAAATGAGAATTCAATGAAGAAACATGGAACTCGAAACCTTGTTTGGTTATCACACTTTTAACACTTTCATTAGAGTTCTTAGGTGTGAATAAGCTTTGGATTATTGTATACTAAACAAAAAATATAGATCCATATCTTTTGAGCAAAACTGCATATTCACACTCTTACCTTTTAAGTGTGATATGGTTATCTACATGGATTTATAAAAATGGTTATTGTAATTATTGATACAATTTTGCAAATTATTGTAAATGATAATTGGACTAGTCATAACCTTTTAAGTGTGATATGGTTATCTACATGGATTTATAAAAATGGTTATTGTAATTATTGATACAATTTTGCAAATTATTGTAAATGATAATTGGACTAGTCATAACACCTTTTAAGTGTGATATGGTTATCTACATGGATTTATAAAAATGGTTATTGTAATTATTGATACAATTTTGCAAATTATTGTAAATGATAATTGGACTAGTCATAACTACCATCTCTTTTTAACTGTATAATAGTTAAACAAAAAGTAAATGGTTCAAATTTTAATGTAGAAAGCACATTGCCATTTCATTTGCATGTGATTTTGAAGTTTTCAAAGCATTTCCTCTTTGTAAGCTTGGACAACTATTGAACTTCATTTTCATTAGTTCAAAGAATTGCTTTCTCTAGTGGATAAGGATTAAATCTAGGGTTCATTTTACAGGATGAGACATGCAACAGGGAAGGGCGATGTCGTACATAATGGATTACATTGGGATTGACAAGAGTTGGTAGCAGCTCCTGGCATCAATATACATAGAAACGTGGTCTTGACAAAAGAGTCGATAACAGCTCCTAGCGTCAAATACATAGAAATATTTATGGCATCAATATGCATAGAAACGTGGTCTTGACAAAAGAGTTGATAACAGCTCCTAGCGTCAACATACATAGAAATATTTAACTGTAGAAAAAATATGAAATTGGATTTAATTCATTGTGTTGAAGAGGTCATTTATATCACAATATTGCCATTATTATTGTAAATTATCATTATTTCCAACCATTACTTTTTTAGTGGTAAGTAAAGATATTACACAAGTATAATGGAAAAATAAGTATTAATGTTTTTTTTATGCGGATTTGTATTAATTTGATAGATTAGGATAGATTCTTTTGATGACACTAAAGTGCTTGGAATATTATTATTTGGGAGTTTCATTGGATGTAGACTCACTAGTGTATCCTGAACAAATGTACCACACAAGTATAATGGAAAAATAAGTATTAATGCTCTTTTATGCGGATTTGTATTAACTTGATAGATTAGGATAGATTCTTTTGATGACACTAAAGTGCTTGGAATATTATTATTTGGGAGTTTCATTGGATGTAGACTCACTAGTGTACCCTGAGTCAAATTTTGATGTTGCAATAAGGCCCATTTGATGAAAGAATTTAATGATCTTTTTTCTTGGATAAGAATTGAAGGCCTTGGTCTACCGCCTTGTAGGACTCATTGTTTTCCAACTTGGATATGAATTAAAGGCCTTGGTCTATTCACTTGGACGACTTGAAGTTTTCCAAATTGTTTTATTGTTAGATTGAAGAATTAGAGAGTACGACACCATTTCCTGAGTATCTTCACCACATACTGTTGTGATAACCAAGCTTACCATATTTCCTATCTCTGTGTATTTCCATGCCCAAGATTTATTTTTGCTGCTCCCAAATCCTTCATAACAATGTCCTAACCAACTGAGCCAACATGTTGACCTCAACCATGCTTGTGCTTGCAATAAGCATAACATATAATACCAAGATAATGCATATATCATAAACACAATGGTTATATTCCTTGTAAAATTTGGCTCACCATGAAGGAATCAAACTTCTTGTACCATTTGTCTAGCATGCTTTAGGCCATACAATGATTGTTCAGTTTGCAAACAAATATTCTATCTTTTGTTGTTCGATTCTGAACTAATTGTTATGGTTGTTCCATATACATCTCCTTTTCCAAAACACTCCATGTAAAACAATGTTAACATCTAGTTGTACTAACTCAAGATCAAGTAACAGAACTAGTGCTAACACAACATGAATAGAAACAAGCTTTTAACAACCAGTGAGAAACTTTCATGGAAATCAATACCTTCCAAATACCTCTCTGCTACCAGCCATGCTTTGAACCTTTCATCTTTTACTATGTTTGATTTTATAAAAGAAGATCCATCAAACACTCTATCTCTGTCCATAATGATTATGTGGGAAGTAGGATCCCACATTCTGCATCCCTTAACATCATCACCATATCAAAGATCTACATGTTTGATGTGGGTCCTACTTAGAATGTTGATAAAAAACATAAGCATCACAACCGAATAAATTCACATTTGAGTAATTACCAGATGACCTGTTCATACATCTTCCAGAATCTTCCAATCTTTTGCAACCGATGGTGACTGAGTTACTAGATAGCACAACCGCTTATGTCCACAACAATTGTTACAACTTGGCATTATTGAACATGCTTATTCAATCCCATCTTCCTTGCAATACTTTCTAAGTTCCATGGATATGAACCTACCTTCATCATATATTCTCAAACATTTGATTGACCTACCAACACATCAGCCTCTCTACAGAACCACCTTTCTAACCTAGACACACTACTCCACCTCGAACTTTGCATTTGAACAACTTTGACCAAATTCGGCCAAACCAACCTAAGTGAACCTTTTCTACTCACCTCCACGAACTTCACATTGGCTTCATCATATATTCTCAAACACTTGATTGACCTGCCAACACATCAGCCTCTCTACAGACCCACCTTTCTAACCTAGACACACTACTCCACCTCGAACTTTGCATTTGAACAACTTTGACCAAATTCGGCCAAACCAACCTAAGTGAACCTTTTCTACTCACCTCCACGGACTTCACATTGGAGTCTCAGTGCTCCACCTTAACATGAACATTCCCTTGACCAAATTCGGCCAAGTGGGCCAAGTAGGCCTTCACTGCTTACTTCCAGGCCCATTTACAATGGAGTTCACCAAGCCTTTTATAGGTTTCATTACATGCAATCCATGGATACAATACCATGGGCTACCCAAAAACATGGACTCAAAACACCCCATGTTTTGACCTAAAATATAGATTTAACTCATTTAACTCTTTCACCGATTCAAGGTTAATCCAACATACATGCCCCCCCACATATTCAATCTACCTAAATCTATGTCTAGACTTCTCATAGGTGACCCAATAAACTAGGGATACACATACCTATCCAGGTCTTACAAATGTATGCCCATTTACATGCAATCAATTATTTTTACGACTCCAAAATAAATATATGTTTTTCCTTCATTGTGACAACCATCATTGCTCTTGTTGTTGCCTTGTTGTACCGGCAGTTCCCACATCTTGAGCTTCCATAGCTCAAAGCTATTCTTGTCGTTGAATTTCTCTACCTCAAACTTTAACCTCAAAGCTATTCTTGTTGTTGAATTTCTCTACCTCAAACTTTAACCTCTGTACTTTTGCCATTAACACAAAACGCCAACACACATGATGTTCCACAACTTATAAAACCAAACTTTCTTAATATGGTGAAATAATGATATTTCAAAATTAAACTCCAAAATATTTAATTAAATATTTTTTTTTTCCTTTTAAAAAAAAAACCAACACACATATATATATATAACAATCATATCCACCTCACCTTTTATTAAAACACCCATATATATATAACAATCATATCCACCTCACCTTTTATTAAAACACCCTCCACATAAAAAAAAACATCCTCCACTTATTTATAAATGATGACTTTCATACCTCATAAAGGACTTTGATACCTCATGTCATGATAATCGAAGGTTATCCACCTGTATTCAGGGATTATGACTAGTTATCGCACCTCCACGGTTTCCAAAGCAAAAACACACGCACGGGATTTTAACCTTGGTAGTTTCGGCTGCGCGAGATTTTCCTTCCCCTTACAGCCTCCACAGGAGTTTACCTCCATGCAAAAAACAACAAAATCATGTGGCTCCTCCAACACAAAAAACCTGACTGTTCTTCCTTTGCGCGGAGGCTATATCCAGCACGAAATAATCTCGGCTTCTAGAGTTCGACTTTGCTCTACCTCTGCGGCCTCTTCTTG
Organism: Picea abies; assembly: GCA_900067695.1. NCBI lineage: Eukaryota > Viridiplantae > Streptophyta > Pinopsida > Pinales > Pinaceae > Picea > Picea abies. Next base: position 7,031 of record CBVK0102955812.1, read on the forward strand.
CTAAAAAAACCTTGTCTCCTCTTCTGCTCAAGAACCAACAAACGTCCAAAACCTCCGAACCATTAGCTCCGGATTTAACGTCCAAAACCTTCGAACCATTAGCTCCGGATTTAACCAATGCAAGCTTCCTCACAGACAGAGTTGCTCGACTCTTTCTTCCTCTGTGCGCAAATGATCTCGTTGGCTCTTTCTTTTTTGCAAACTGATTTACAGCGATTGAAATTCTCTTCTCCAAAAGCTCTGGTATCCAGCGAACTGATTCTTTTCTTCTTTGCTTTTAGATCCTCAAACAGTTAGATTAATTGATTATAATTAAATCTATTAATTACATAATTTATTTACTTTTTTCAAAAAAAATCATATATACACGTTCCTAATATAGTTGCATGCATGTGACGGCCTTTTACATGTTTCAACATCTATACCTTACGTTTGAATAAAATGAATCAAATCTGTGAGTTAGAAAAACATGTCCTAAATATAGATACGAGTAAATCTAGTGAGTTCTTGGAACAAAAATGACATGAATTTATTATGAAATTTTGCATCCATAGATGAACTGCTTAGTGAATAAGTTCACTAAGCCTGCAATCAAAATAATCTTCAATTGGTTGGCGACCAATCATGTGTTCAAAACAATCTTCAAAAGTAAAGGGCCAATCGAATTTAGTTGAGTTAAACGAGGTAAACATATTGGATGTTTAGTTTGATGGATGATTCTTGCTTACATTGTTTTTATTTTAGTGAATGTCAAATTTAGGAAGAATATATAGAATTTGAAATTTGTTTTCATGAATGTATCAATTCTCCAAAAATTTATTTTTCATGCAAATGATTCATAAAACATTGTAAATGGAAATATTTAAAATTCATCAACTTGGTACATAGTACCACAATGCAAAGACAACAAATAGTTTCCCCAAGTTGTGCAACTAGGCTGGACTGAACAAACTAAGTCATTTAAACCCACTTCTTGTATTGTACCCTAGGCACATCATTGAAAATATTAAATTGTATTAATAAACTAATGTAATTTGAGTTAGTGGGTTGGTAAAACATAGAAGTCTATTTTTCCAATTAATTGATTATTGTTTCTATTTAGAAGTATATGATATCGTAGTCTTGTTTCGAGTTCTTTGTTTAGTGAATGGATAAAAACAATTAACGAAGATAACGCTTACCCAACAGATTTGGATGTAGAGAGTGAAGGAAAATGCATCGATGGATGAGAGTAGATCGTATGTTTTGCGAAATGATCTAGGTTTTAAAGCTATGTAGTGAGTCAGATGCATATTCTAGATCTATCATTGATTCAAAACCATGCACATGCATCAAGTATTCTTTTTACATAGTTGCTTTTATTTCAAAATAAATAGTACTTCTATTAAATAACAATGATCCAAACCTAAGAAAAAACACATGAACGTTCTTGGATTTGTTGCTTTTGTGGTCAACATACCTATGATTACAAAGTATTACACCAAGTGTATACATCGGAGAATTTTGAGCTACCACCTTAATCTCTTGACATAACTTTCATTTCAATGTATCGCCAATAATGCCTTAGATAAGCTACTAAGGCCCACCATGCTACTAGTGTTGCATTGGAATAATAGGGATGCTATAGTTATTGTAGATTTGTTTGTTATGATGGAATGTTCACATTTGTTCTAGTCTCTTTATTCTTTCATATGGATTATGATTGCAATTATTTTATGGTGATGTGGCTGCAACTTGATTGGTTGTTTATATGGAGTGGTGCTTTCATTTTGATATGATGTAAGACGTTGACAAATAGTTTTAGTTTTGGGTTGTTTATGTAGAAGTTCTATTTTATGGTTGTGACTAATGATGGTTAACTTGGTTTGTTGTGATTTGTTGCATTTATTTTTATTTTAGTTGGACAAAGTACCTATAAAATGAATTGATGGTATTGTGAGCAAATGAATGTGGTGTGTGACCAAAGATTTTTCTTGGGATACATTTGTTGAAATATGGTATGAGTATTGCCACATGTGCTGATGGTATGGGGAATTTAAAACCTAGATTAAATACAACTAGGTTGTGTGTGTGCGATACGCCAATTGATCACCACCCTTCATTTGGATATAATGGTTGACATATGCGTTTGTGTTTTCAAGATGATTAACCTTACTATTGTTGACTCTTTCCTTCGTTTTCCTTGTCACGCCTACCTATGTGAATGTTGAGTTTGATGGTTGACACAACATGCTCTGCTTGTGCCTTTGCACACAACCTATAGGGTGATAGTGATTACTCTAGTGTTTACCCTGAAAGCTTGATTCTCTCTACTGAAATTAGCTCTCCATAACTCTTTGGTTAAGGGTCGAGCTTGGTCAAATGATGAAAGCTTACATGTGCTAGATTCTTGGTGTTGGAAGTATTGTATGTGGTTATAATTGTTGTGGTGACAATGGTTTCTCAAGACTGAAGGCATATGGAAACACCACCACCTCCCAGAATTGGTAAGGTAAGCTTTGATACATGGATTGACTTGCTTTTTTCATTGTGTCGCATGTTGGGTATGTGTTATATTTTTTGCAAAATTGATCCAATGTATTGTAAATTGATATGGGAGCAAATGGAGTTTAGGGGGTGCTTAACACCCCCCAGTCGGGACCACCCCCGAGAAAAAAAAATTGGCCCATTTTTTGCGGTTTTTCAGCACATTTTTTTTGTCAATGGTTTTCTAATTTTGGTTAAGGAATTAGGGTTGTTGACTAATCCAGGTCAATGGATTAGGGGTTTGGATGTCGCAAGATATTATATGTATATTGTATTGTAAACAATGAAGAAGATGATGAATAAATAAGATTAGAGGTGTGGCTCTAAACAAGTTGTTGGTTTTCCCAATTTGGGTTTCCAAGGTAAATCTTTGTGTATGTTTGATTGCAATTGTTTTATTTTATGTTTTAAGAATCTGTGTGTGCATTGCATTATGTAAAAGGTTTAAAACTTGCAGTTGGTACTAGAGTGAGGTTATTGGCTTCAGGGGGACACCTTTGTGGCTAAGGGTTTGTCTTGGGTCTATGATAAACCTTGTTACGGTGGGAAATCTGTGGTATTGATTCTTTAGGTGAAAACAAATGGTGAGTAGTTCGAAGATAGAGATCGATAAATTTAATGGGAAATGTTTTGAGCCATGGAATCTCAATATGGAAGATCTATTGGTGGACAAAGATCAGTGGATCGTTGTGAATCTAGGTACTACACCTGCAGGAATGTCAGTGTAATATTGGAAAAAGTTGGATTAGAAGGCGAAGAGAACAATTTGGTTGTGCCTCTCAGATTTAGTATTACTAAATGTCTTAGGGGAATCTACAACCAAAGCACTGTGGGATAAGTTATGGGATTTGTATCAGTCAAAGTCCCTGGTAAATAAAATGTTCCTATGGAAGAATTTGTACAACCCAAGGATGAAAGATGGAGACTTAGTGACAAAGAATCTGAATACCTTCAATACTGTGGTAAGTCATCTATTATATGTTGATATTAAGATTTATGATGGAGATAAGTGTTTCAATTTATTTTTCTCTTTACTAGACTCGTGGGATAGTCTGGTTGTGGCCAAAGGTAGTAATACAAGTACTTTAAGTTTCGATGATGTGGTCGCATCCTTGTTTTCTGAGGAGATGAGGTAGAAGAACATGGAAGGACATAGCACAGATGCATTATTTTCAATAGGATTATCCCATGAAAGAAATAGATCTAAGTCCTCAAGTGGGAGATCCAAATCTAAGGGAAGATCTAAATATCATGGAAAGTTTGTAAATTTATGATGGAGATGTGGAAAATAAGGGAACTAAAAAAATCAATGTAGATCCAAAAGTGTTGAGAGAGGGAAGGGATCTAAAGGTTATCCTTCTACAAAAGCAAAACTTGTAGAATTGTGGTGAAACCTGCATAAAGGATCTAGCTAATAGAAATCCATACAAAGCTTGTAAATTGAGAGAAGGGGAAAAGAGATGAGAGAAAAGAATCAAAAGAATCATATTCACTAAATGAGATAATGATAAAAATACATATGATATACTCTCTATGAGAAAACTAACTCCCCATAGTGTAACACAAATGACCCCCTAAGTATATTTTAAGGGATGGGGCATTATAATTTTTTATTTTCTCAACTATCTAAAAACCTTTTCTTGAGCATATCATCATCCTTTGCTCGTCAAGGGATTTCCAACAACTATAACCATGCTTAATTTTGAGCTCAGGATCAAAAGTTATGGCCTCTCAAAGTTTTATGTACTTTCATGGTTAAAGTCCACATCATTGCCATGTGGCATCCATGTGGCACCTCGTCACTCATTCCTTTTGACGTGGTCATTGCCACCTATGTGATCATTCATCGTGCTTGATCTCTTGGCCCATTCTTGTCGTCATTGAGATTTCTTATCTCATGGTTCCCTCCCACTATCCCAAGACTTTCGATGATGTTACACCAGATCCTATGACTCACAACCCTTGATCTTGAAGGTTCCAAGCATGTTAGATATGTATTTTGGGACATGAGTTAAGGAACAACTCTTAATCATTTGCACAATGTGCGGATGTGACCTACGATATATATAGTGGATATTTCATCTTGTCCCTTCGTCGATCAACTATTTTCATTAGCCCCGACATCCATCATCATCGGTGATCACTCCATCATCGTTGGCATTTCTTGGTCAAACATGACCATGCCAACCTCCCATCTTTACAATGATGATACGTCTGGATCTAATGGCCCAGATCACTTTGTCAAATCTTCGATGAGATCAACAATTTTCATCATTTTCCCTCTTCAAACCCTCATCGACCAACTGAAAGTTGGCACCTGTCATCCTAAGGATGCTATGGATGTCTTGCTGGGATACCAAGTCATTTTGATGTCATCATTCCCATTCCTCACTAGAATGGGCCCCAATGAGATCTATGGTTGATATTTAATCTTATCAGTTACCTAATCGATGACGCTCATTCACTCTCGGGGTCCTCGTCGGAGTGCATTCCCTCTGGGTCTACTTCTCAATTTGACCAACTCCCTTCTGATGGATGTTCAAGATTCTTCTATCCTCTAGATTTTATGACTAATATTAAGCGTGGATATCTAAGGGTCTTCAATCGCAATGGGACCCACAGCCGTCCCATGGCTAGTCAACTTATATCACGTGCCATATGCGTGACATGCTAACAACCACGCTGGCTATCCCCGCCACCTTGATCATTAAGTTGCTCCCATGGAACTGCCACTTGGCTATACATGTGGAACTAATATCGTATCAGAAACCCTCCTCTCAAAGGACCCAAATGCCATGACACATGGTGACAACCATCACTTGACATGTGGACTGACATGGCTATACACATCCATCACAAAGAATAGGATTTCATCCACTCAGGTGATGACACATTTCTTCTTCTCTTTGGTCCAACTTGTCATCCGACGTCATCCTCCTTTAAATTTCTTACCAAGCAAATAGAGCAGCTTTCTATGAATCGATGACTAAGGGTTAATCTAGCCCTTACAACGATAAATGACTATTGTTTCTCCTTGAATCCTTCTCATCAAAGTACGTTAAACAAGTCTACTCCTACAACCCCGTTTAGATTGATGGTTCAGATCCCTCAGATCATCCTCCGATAGATCAACAGTTCTATTCCTCTCTCATAGTTCCTCTTTTCAGAATGTGTCCTCTCGAGGACACTCCAAATAGTACCCCTCCAAAGAACGGTTGAGATGACTCAAACCTTCAAATATGATGAATAATATGTAAGGTTGATATTTAAGGGCCTTCATGCCCTGCAGAGCCCATTCTCGCCCTGTTAACCAATTATATATTGGCACATGTCCACTCCTATGAAACATTAGCAACTGCATTGCCACCTCTCATCAGCATGACATCACTATGACGTTACTCCCCCTTTTACCTTGTTCCAATAGGACCACGATGATCTACGAATAAAACCATTCCTAATTTTTCCATTGATGCATGCCCTAGATTGTCCCTCAGGCTTTCCCATCAGAGTGCTTCCACTCCAAGTCTCTAAGCGGTTCTCACTATCGAACTTCGAGAGTGCTTCCACTCCAAGTCTCTAAGCGGTTCTCACTATCGAACTTCGATGGCACTCACAACGATGGATCTGATGGTCCAGGTTCTTTTGTAGCTACCTTCTGATAAATAAATGGTCTTGATTGACTCAGATTAAATCCTCTCCAGGTGTCATGGCCTACTCTAATGGAGGGTCAAGATCTATTTGCGGTGCTAAATCAACGACTATGATTCATCCTATCTCAAATATGGGTTTTCTACAATTTTAACAGTATGATAAAGGACTTAGCAGTTTAGGGATTTCTTATGAGTATTCTCTAAGGCTTACCAAACCTCCAATGACTCTCATTAGGCCCCAAATTCCACTAAGGCCTTCCTTCCTCACTACTTAGGTGGAGTTTTACATCTCTGCAAGTTGTCCATACCAGGACAAGGGGTTCCACTGGCAAGTTGAGGCTCTCTAATTCATACAAAGACCTCTCTTGGGAACTTGGACAATCCAATGCCTATCTCAGGTAACCTCTACCCATTCTTTCTAGAAAGTATCTCTTATTCTTGTTTTATAATCCTGTCTTATTTTCTAGGCACCACACTACAACAATATCCTATTGTACACATAGGAGGAACAAATATTTATAGATATATCCATGAGTTCATTCACAGGAGGTAATAATTTTTGCTGCTCCTCGAGCATTCTAGGTAAGATGCGGGGTCCTCTTGCTTAGTTATACACTACACACACAATTTCATTCCATTACTTAATCTTCTAGGTATAAATGCTTCCCAATAAGACAATATGAATCCCATTAGTCAGGCATACACATTTACACCACAATTACAAGTATTAAACCCTTGTTTCATTTAAATTACACAGAGTGAGAAATACTTATCGATTAAAGGTTATAGTTGTCTAACTAACTATAGGTGTTCACCTTTCCACCCAACCATAGGCACTACATGCTCTGTAACTTCGACAACAGGCCACCATGTGACAAGCCATGATACCACCAGGGAAAATCTCTCTCGGGTTCTATGATGGTTTGGGATGTGAAAGTTACTCTCCTTCACACCACTCTAGGTAAGGATTTCCTCACACCCACCTGGGTCGGGCCTCAATGAGGTTTTTCATATAGCTTTCCAGTATCAAGCTCACATCCTTCTCAGCACAGATCGGGTTATCTAGACTCTCCACCCAAATTCTAGAGCTCTCTCTCCCAATCTGAACTCTCTCGAGTTCCCCCCTCTATGCCCATCCCTTGTTGTTCTCTTCTCCCCTTGGGAAGGTTCTCAACCTGAACCATGTTTCTTCTGTCATTAGGGATATCATGGTTCAATCAGTGGGACTCATGGTCTCCTTCATGTTTTCCTCTAGCTGACAATTTATGTCACCTTAGGAAACCCTCCATATCTCCATTCATTGAGGGTGGTTGGTTTTTCAACTACCAACCATAGACTTCTCATTAGCTGATTTTGTCTTGAAATTAGAGCTAAGGGAAATAACTAAATATTTCCAAATCAAATACATTCAACAAATAGGATTGGTTCATCTTAGGATGATGAGCCCCTTCTCTAGGTTTCCTCACTCTTTCCTCTAGTGGTATCATGGCTAGTACTCAAGGATTCACCCCCCATAGTCATCTGTTGGAAGTCACAATTAAACAATAATCCATTTGCATTGTTTTCATACTATGGCATGTAAATTATTAAACACAATTAATTACAAGTTGGGGAAAACAAGGGTGTTACACATAATAGTGATCTAGAGAGATCTAGACATTCACTGACATATTCTAGAGTGAACTTCCACCTAGTCCTATTTCATTGGTCATGTGGTCATCAATTAACTATATAAACACTAGTGGAGTGATGAGAGAATTATGCATGCAGATATTTGGCACCTTCTTGTTAATTATTCCAAGGTAAGTGTGCACTCATGGTGATGATACTGAGGTATGCATGCAACACTTGATGATAATACCGAGGTTTCCATGCAGGACTCCACTTCACTAGTCTAACTACGATGTAATTGAATCAAGAATAAAGAGGATGCGGTGCCCTCATCTAGGGGGGAATATCTCTAACTAGGGGCGCCCTCAACGTAGACCAGTAAACCTAGGAAAATAAATACTAGGTGAGTGTGTAATATCTCCAACACCCCTCTGAAGACTATTAGGGTGTACATAATGAATGGGTACCAACAACCAATGCCCTGTTATGTACCCATTGTAAAATGCATATAAGAATGAAACACTGAAAAA